>JAECUM010004096.1:0-64937 GCA_016617855.1 Megalonaias nervosa | reverse complement strand
AATATCCAATTTTGCAAAACATCTATTTTGTATTTTTGCTTATTTCGTGTCCAAATTTGGTATGAAAAATGTCAAACAAATATTACACATATCACCTCTGTTGAATATATTTAGATTCTTTGTTCTCTTTCCAGATTCGATTTTTTCCCAGGTCTGATAGTTAAATCTAATCGATCATTTGCAAAGCCGATTTGCCGAATTTTGTACTAATGATCATATGACTATAACTATTTCAGAGTTCATTTAATTATAAATACTTGAATATATATTGATTTATTTTGCATGCATTATTAACTAAATAACCTATGACCATTTTCGAAATGCCCACTTCACTGTTGGAAAATTCTGTCTCTGAGGTCAGTTTATAGGAACCGCATCATTTACCTCTCTCTGGAGGAGGGAGTAACAGTTTATAAAGCACAACTTTATCTACACTTCACGATCAGACTATGTGTTCCGATAATTACGAAGTTCTTAAGTTTTATTTTGTAGCTATTGTATTCCGCTGCTCTTGATGCCGAAGCCGCATACAGGACCAGCTACAACTTCAAGTAGTTCTGGCTTTCTAGGTAGTCTCATGCTTCCACAAGCTAAGCTAGGCTGAGTTGCTTCATTATTGTATTTATTTGTTCATTTATTTATACTGTACTATTGCGTAAAATGCGGCTAACGCGCAAGACCAGCTCCGCTTTAGAGTCTCTCCAAGTCGGCTGCTTCGTTTCCACATGACAATTTTTCCTAACAGCAGAGCATGCATTTACTTTTGATCATGAGGTGTATTTAATCTACCTTTATTATTCAGTAACCTACTCTTGGCATAGAGTTGGTTTCTCAATTATAGATAAATAATTTCACCTCTAGCAAGAACCGAACCGTTGATCTTACGTTTTCAAATCTAACCCTATACGCCTGAACCAAGGGTTTTGAGTTACTAACAGTGAAACTGTATACTAGCATACAATATTGCATTAGCGGGGATCCAAAACAGTCTGTTAAATCAAAACAACTTTATTATACTTATTTTAGCAAGTTTTAAAATCAAAGTCGCATAGAACAAATTTCTGACGCAGAATATTTTGAACTACTAGAGAGAAAGATAAATATGAAATACTAAAGTATATTTTGTGTATTCATCCTCCAAAATCCACAGCTAGAATCTTGTTGGAGAACCCTAGTGAATAAAATACTGTCACCTGTTGCAGACACTAAGATAAAATATTAATCTTGTTGCAGCGCGATTATCTTCAAAACATCCACAAGTCCACTGTAGGTTTTTCCCTTCAGGCACCTCGTTGTGCCAACGGCACACGTACTTCAGCACGATTCTGGTTATTGGGCTCTGCCGTCTTGTGCTCTACTAATTCTTAATGTTGATTTTTAATGTTCTTTCATCCCTATACTAGACGTAGAAGAAAACAATGAAGAAATGAATAGTCAAGCAAACGCCCATCTACACTACCCATGATCAAATTAAAATAAAAAATAAGCATTCAAACTGGAAAGCATTTGTGATCTTTGTAACCCGAGTGTAGGTTTTCCTATCGTTCACGCGCGTATGCTATGGTGCTTGTGCGTATGTGCGTGCATTTGTATCGAGAAAAGAAGTACTTACAAATTTGGGTAAAATTACTATTCGTTCTGGAGAGACTAATTTCCATTAAAAATTTGGAGGCAGCGTGTGTGACAGTCTACGTTTGCAAGTAGACTTTTATAACCTTAATTCTTTCTACGACAAAATATATTTACAAATTACAGAAGATGAAACAGGCGGCTTGAAGAAGGTGAAACCACTTCTGACGGACTGGGAAAAGAGATTTCCAAACCTGGAGAGTATGAATTTAGTATTCTGCTTAATAATAATAATAATAATAATAATAATAATAATAAATAATAACAACAATAATAACTCGTATTTAAGCACACAGAAAAAGAGATGTAAAGTTGGTGTGGTGGAATGTATCAAGCAGATACAAAAGGGATACTGTGCTTCATGTAGCTGCATACAGAGAATGTGATAAAAAGACCGATTCATTCTGATTTTGATGTGATAACTGATGTGAAACTGTTCCAAAGGTTTGGATGTGAAGTGTAACTTTATTTAGACACAATATTCTATGGCCGTGTACAACGATTTACATGCTCCATGCATTACCAAAATCAAACCATTTTTTTAAAGAAAAGAAACCGTAAACGGTTTGCCAGTTCATATGCTTGGTAGATCACGCGGCGAAAACTTGAAGTCACTTCGACTTATTCTTTAAATTCCAGATTTTCTTTCTCATTCTGGGAAACATTTCAACTTGGCAAAAAATCATGCATGATTCTTATATTCGATGCGTTTAAGCCAGTTTCCGTGATTAGACGCATGCAGTTTTGTGCTTTAGTGAGTTTTTAAACGTTTAACTTGCGCGTGCCGAGTAAGACGATCGTACACGGATCACAAAGTTTAAACTTTTGTCACAACACTTGGAAAAGAAGATGAATGCCTAGACTTTGCCTTGCTGACTATTTTTGTTATACCTTTGTCTCTAACAATCCTTGTGTTCGTCCGTCCGTCGTTAGAGCAATTACCTACTAGTCCCTTGAATTGTGATATGCCATGAAACTTGGAAAATGGCGCTGTCACCATCTTAAGAAGCACACAACAGCAAATCATTTTACTTCCATAAAGTTTGTTAGACTTGCCCTATTTGTTGTGTAGCTTATGCAGTACATAACATACATTTTGTTAGCGCAACTAGTCCTATAATTTTTGTTTTAGATAGCCAGGAAACTTCATGCAATATTGCACTCATCAGGAGAGGATGTGCATATCGACAAATTATACATATCCCTGCAATTTTTTTTATAAGAGTTAACGCCCTTTATTGATTTGCAGCTAATTCAGCACAGGTCAAACTCGTGTGAGCTAAAGTTATCTCGCATTATTGTTAATAGTTACGATCACCATTTTTGAGCTTCCACTCCAGTGGAGTTTAAAATTTCGTACAGGTGTCAATTTTTAAATAAAAAAGTGAATCCCTACATTTGAACAGCAGGATGACAAGCAGCCCATAAATTCTTACATAGGAGTTGAGTCAATGTCCGATTTTTCTTAAATCTGGTCCAGAGAAAGGCCGATTCAGGTACTTTTTTCGAAAAGTAGTTGGTCAGAACAGAGACAGTGGGAAAATACCGAATGTAAGTAATTCTGAAGCACTTTTGCTGGATTTAAACGGTGAGTTTAATTTTAATTAAAAAAAAAAAAAAAAAAAAGATACAGTCTTAAGAGAAACAGAGACTTTATTTTGAAATGTAAGAGATGAAAAAAAACCCCCCAAAAAACCGACCCCAATACTGAGCAGTTTTCCACTCCAAGACTGAACCTGGAGATACGTGTGAGGAAGTGAATGTTCATGAAAACTGGGTATCGGAACCTTAAAACGCGAATATCAACACATCATTTTGCTCACGCAAATTTTGTTTGAGTTGTTGCTCTTCGTATCATATAGCTTAATTCAGTGTGCTTAAAAATAATCTCGTTTGCGCAACTAGTCTCACAGATTTTAACGATTGGAATGAAGCGATGAAACTTGTTAAATGTTAAGGCCAACACCTGACCGCGCGCATACCTACAGACCTACTAAGCCCCAAATATTTTGATAAGTGTGATTTCCCTTTTCGACTCGAGGCTTAATGCAGTGTATGATGGCCTCGTGTTAATGCAACAAGTCCCGCAGTTTTGATTACTGTTTAACTTAACATATATTTTGGACATAATTTGAAGATGCGGATATCGACAAATCACAGTACTCCATTTTAGTGTCCTTCTACACTTTCGAATTTTGCATAGGGTTAGATTTTTAAAGGAAAATAATTTACCCGGTTTTCCTCATTGGTTATGCTGGCTATTTAAAAAAGACCTTGTGTATCTTAGGTATTGTTAAAAGAACTTTTAATTCTCTTGATTGGAGTAGTATGGATTATAGAGTATACAGCTTGGCCTTACTTCAGATGTACACTTATCAAACAACTGTTAGCTTCGCTCGGTCATTTTCGTTTCCTGGGCTTCGGCGGTTAATTGTATAAAAAGAAGAGTCAATAACTTCTTTTACATTTCATATATTTGGTAATTCATTCAGTGCATTTTCAGAAGCTCGAATTGTTGCGACAGTCTCTGCCTCCTGGTTTGGCATTGCGAAAGTTTTGATCCATTCCACGAAATAGTCCCCTATCATAACGACGTATTTATTTCCATATTTTGACACAGGAAAGGATCCCAATATGTATAAGACAATTCGTTCCATCGGTGCACCAACATTATCAACTGTCATGGGAGCTCTGTTAACTTGATATGGCCTCTTCCGCGCGGAACACTGATCACGACTACGACATCAGTCCTTCACATTTCCTCCCACATCAGGCCATTAGAATCCCTCGCGCATTCTCGATGGTGTTCTATTGCCTCCAAGGTGACCAGCAGTTACGGTATCGTGCAAATTTGCAAGAGCATCCTCTCGGAATACCGCTGGGACCACTAGCTGCCAGGAAATATGTTTGCCCGTCTCAGGTTCCTAGCTACAGTACAAAAATCCAACCCGCAGCTATAACCCGTCCCAGTGACTCCATAATGCCTTAACTGCCGTATTCTCCATTGAGATTTCATGCCAATTCGGTCCCTCTTCAGACTTTTCCATGCAGCTAACTGTGTATCCGATGCCCATGTCCTTCTCTGAGTTTTCCTCAGTTGTGTCGTTGAAATTCCTATAATCCACGAGGACTCTTCCTTACCTCAGAACCTAAAAGCGAGGAATTTTGCATTATTTACTGGAGTTCTATAACACACTCCCAACTTTAATAACAACGTTTTCACAATGTCAACAGCTCACACAAGGCCTACGTGACAGGCTGTCGGCATTTTGGGTTTTTCGTACCTCCGTGGTAAACAATTTAAAAATCATATGTCCCAAAAGTGTCTATCCAACCTGCGAGTTGGCCTTCGATGTCTTTGAATTTAGTAACCATCTTAATGAACTCATGGTCGGTACGAATGATGAATTTCCTCCCCAATAAATAACAGTGAAAGTACTTGATAGCACTGACAACCGCAAGGAGTTCCTTACGCGCGACGTAATACTTCCTCTCTGCTTTACTCTGCGCCCGGCTGTAGTAGGCTAAAACCTTCTCCTGTCCATCTTTATACTGGAGAGCGCTGCACCGATTGAAAGGTTACTTGCATCAGTATTCAAAATTAAGTTAGAACCAGATAGGTCGGAGTTGGCCAGAATGGATTGAAGACAACTTGGATTTCAGAGTTCCGAATGCCCCCTCACATGCATCAATCCATTCAAACTGAAAATTTTCTTTATATACCGTCAAAGGCCTTGCA
Source organism: Megalonaias nervosa (assembly GCA_016617855.1). Lineage (NCBI taxonomy): Eukaryota > Metazoa > Mollusca > Bivalvia > Unionida > Unionidae > Megalonaias > Megalonaias nervosa. Next base: position 59,569 of record JAECUM010004096.1, on the reverse strand, counting down.
ACCTCAGCAAATACTCGTATAAAGTTTCTGTAGTACGAACACAGACCTACGAAGCTCCTCACCTCCTTATGTTAATGGTGGTAGGTCATTCCTGTACGGCTTTGATCTTATCAGAATCTGTTTGGACTCCATGTTGAGACCAATGTGCCCCATATATGAAACACTGTTCTGGAACAAAAGACACTTTCGTGGACTCAGTTTCAAGCCAGAAGCGAGTACTCCGTCAAAAAGGTGTAGCAGACGCTGTAATGTCGTTTCGAAATCTGCGCCGAACACAATAACGTCATCCAAATAGACCAGGCACATCTTCCACCAAAGCCCTTCTAGGACTCGGTCCATCAAACGTACACGAGTAGCAGGCGAACCACAAACGCCAAAGGGCGTGACCTTGAACAGATAGAGACCAAAGTCTGTGATAAATACCGACTGAGATCTATTTTTGGGGTCAAGGCTGCAAAACCACTTTGACCCTTCAAAAGCATCCAGATTGTCGTCGATCCTGCACACGGGGATTTCTATAATCAACACAAAACCTCATGGACCCATCTTTCTTTCGAACAAGAACAATGAGCGGAGCCCACGGACCATGGGATTTCTCAATCACATCCTGTTTCAATATTTTCTCTATATGGTCTTTTACTTTTACATGCTGTGCAAGATGCAATCATCGAAGGCGTTGGCGAATGGGTGTTACGGTGTCGGTGTCGATTAAGTGTTTTACCATTATGTTCTCCCCAAGTTAACCTTATCTTGGGCAAACACATGGTTAAAGTGGACAAGAACATTAGCCAACTCATTTCTCAGGGAGTTATTTAGATACTTCGATGACCTTTCAAGTAAGTCTGCAAGATGCTGCGGCGCCATGTAAGTCTAAGAATATGGGAATCCCGTGATTTCGTTGTCAACCGTCATAGCCACGCACGTCACTGCAACCGATTTCTCATACATCTTAAAGTATTTTTCTGAGGGATTGAGCACACGATCTGGAATACAATTGTTTACTCCACTAACCAATGACTTCGCTTTCTATAAATAATACCTTTGGGCGAATTTCTCGGTGGGTAACGTTACTGCACAAGAGGGTGCAGCTCCTATGTCTGGTACCTTCCCTGATACGATTCTTTCCACTCCAGGAGGTGTGATACTTGTTTTGTTCCCTACCACGCGGCAACACTTGATTCTCTTCAGTTCCACCGTGGCACATTCACTGGTTGACCTTTCGACTTAAAAATATATTATCGAAACATCTGTGACACACCGACGTCTTTGGAAAAGGTTAAACCAATTATTCCATCGATATCTTTGTCTATTTCCGCCACCCATTCACACTGTCTGCTTTCCCCCACACCTCTATGAATACACTTTCGATCAACCATTTTCATTTGTTGACCGGCCGGTTCCAAATTATGGTTTCTGTAGACCAAACATTTGTTCATAGATCTGATTGTTAATTATGGCAACAGATGCACCTGTATCGATGAGGAATTCATTTTCAGTCCTTGCACTTTGCTTTGTACATACATTCATGTTCCATTGCTGGAAAGTCGAGTGGTACGGAGTTTAGTTCTGCTCTGATGACAGTGTTTGTTCCAATTTGGTTTTCAAGTTCCTTACTGCCACAAATCAAGCACTTCTTTGAATTCTGCCGATTGATGGATCCTTCAGTGCGCTTTTTCTTTAACGAATCCAGTTCTACCTTAATTCCTCTGATTTCACTGGATATTTTTTAATGCAGGCCTGGATGTCCTCTAGGCCGGATGCTGCACTTTCTACATCATAAACACTGAGTTTTTAAAGTTGCACCATGAGCAGTTTTTTGTATTATTATTTTCTGAGCCAAACATTCTGCTCAGAACGTTGGACAATTTCAGCTACATTCTCCTTTTCGAAGATTTTAAATCAGTTAATACTGCCTGTACATTTCCTCGTAAATTTGATTCCAGAAACACTGCTTTTTTATCCTCAGTCCAGTTGTTAATTTCAGTAACAAGTTCAAAATGAACTCTAACGTCTTCCTACGGTTCCGAACCACCATAGGTTGCTGATCTCACTAATGGCTTTTGAAAGTTTCTATTCCAACTGGTGTTCGTGACATTCCCTAGACTTGTAAGGTTTTCCTGAATTTGGTTCTCCATCGCATCAAATTCATGTTCTAACTTCTTTATTTCCTCCGGCTGCAACCTACTTGCACATTAAAGGTAGGGGTTGAGGTTTGCAACGTTGTACCCAAACCAGTGTCGGGATTTATGTTGATTCCCAAAGTAACTGTTCGGGTATCTAGCCCTCATTCCGCCATTTGTCCATGACGAATAAGAATTGTTGAATCTGAATAAATCCAAGACGTAGTACTCACTAATATCATAGCGATTTAAATTCAGGAATCAACTTTAAGAGAATCACTCCCCTAAAGAATTGTACTAGCCGCAATAAATTCTGTTGCCGCCAAAATATTAAAAAACAACAACCCAAAAAACTAAAAACCCACCCACCCACCCCCAATCACAAAGCATATATCTTATCAGCAAAGTTTCATGCTGTGGAATAATCCCAATTGCAAAAGAGCACCACTGATAGAATAATCCACCAAGAATTAATATTCCAATTTGTAACGTGATGGGTTCAGCAAAGCCATAAAACATATCTCCTATTTATATGCTGATTTACAATTTACGCATTACACAAGACAAATTCCTCATTCTCCCCAAGAATTACAACCTAATAATCCGTTGGAACAGAGGGAGAAAATTCAATTGATCCTATCGATAGGAAAGCTAAAATCCTCTCTTCCTATTCAAGTTTGTGAGTCTAATTAAAAACCGCTTTCGCAGTCCGTAATTAAGTCTCGTTGACACCTGATACTTGACATATAAAAAGAGACAGGAGTCTTCTCACTCGCTAGGATCAACACGCCCAGCCAGATACTACCGTTATCATTGACAGCCCTAATTGTTCAATCCATTCCTATAGTAAAAACACAACTGCCCCTATCATTAAGCATCACGCTCCCCAGTTATCTAATTTCATCAAAATACGCTTATCTTTTGAAGGGTGAATAAATATGGCAGGAAAATAACTTTTAGGAAATTAGACGAAGAGCATCTTCACTAGTCATGAGGTGTCGATCCACTTCATTCCACGTCTACCCTTGGATTATTAAGCTAGCTGCAATGGTGTTTCGAACGAGTGCCTGCCAGCGGACAGGAGTCCCTGCCTTACGTAGCCTGTCCGATACTCAAAAGGATATCACATACACTGACTCATAATTAAAACTTGCTGAAAATGTTTACATTGAAGAAACGTACGTGCGACACGTGCAGTTATGTACTGAAGCCACTATGACTATTCCTAACGATCTCTAAATTTAAATGTTGTTGTTGTTGTTGTTGTAGGGTTTAACGCCATTTTTCAGCACAAGATAGGCTATACATGGCGGCCAGTATTAATGGTGGAGGAAGAACCCTGGAAAACCCAGGGAAGAACCACCGACCCACGAGAAGCTACTGGCAGGCTTTCTCACGTACCCACGTTAGCCGAGCCTGAGACTCTAACCCACGCAGACAGAGGTGAGACGGCAGTGATCCGTAACGGTGAGCGCTTTAGACCACTCAGCCACTCGGGGCCCCCAAATTTAAATGTAATAAGGGATCTGATTGCATTGGTTTATTTCAGCTGCATCCAATCAGCGAAACAGCAGATGTCGTTTTAGCTAGCTAAATATGCCAAGGGTTGGTGTGTAACGATGTGAATTGACAACCCTTGGCTAGCAATTATGGACGAACAATGACAGATCCACCAAGTCAACTTGCCGCGAAATTGACTGACATCTGGAAACATCACATACAAAACATGCAGGATATTGCACAGAATCGACCTGGTGACTAAAATGTGTAACCTTACTGAGAATGAAATTATGTTTATGATTATACGCAGCAGTCGTCGCAAGGCTCTGCTATTCGGGGATTTGCTTGTAAAATTTTAAAGTGATATGTTTATTCTTCTGATTTCTTCCAGAGAGAATAAAAGTCTTGACAGGAGAAATTAAACGCAAGAAAAGTACACACCTAGGATTCAGATGTAAGTATCAAATTTACAAACTGATGAAAACGTCAGGTCATTCTCAGTTTTTGCCCCATTACGATAATTAGAGGAACTCCAAATAATACAAAATCCAAGTTATAAAGTTAAGAACTAGAAGTTAATCTTTTAGCCCCCACATGATTAAATATCCCAATGTGAATCTTTTAGCCCCCACATGATTAAATATCCCAATGTGAAGCACTGAAACTCAAACACAAACACAGTAACACACCTATGGTATTTACGTTTCTTTTTAAAGTGTTGATATATTTTAGTGATTACTAGTTCTGTTATTCTAACATTTCTCAACCTGAGTAACTGTCCAATTACTTGGTACATACTACTCCGACATGACAGATTGCAAATCTCCAACATTGCAAAGCAACTAACATGATCTAACCCACCCAATAGGAGACAACTTAATTCTTTTAACAACCCACCTTACCAATGGGAAACAGCACAAAACTTGTCAACATATTTACTAATAATATTATTATTAGTAACTGTCAACACATAAGTAGGCATCTATTTATAGATCCTATGCAATTTTATGTTTTTAATATCTTAAAACAGATCCTATGCACAAACACCAAATCCAGCCAAAGATAATCGCTAAATTTATTCATGAATATAAATTTAAATAAACAGAAATAATAATATCTTACAAATTAGCAAATTTTTAATTCATACACATATATGTGAATTCAAATCTGTCTACAGTGGCCACCAATAGGAAATGTCAAAAGTTGCCTTTGAGGACAGGTAACCTTTGAAGGCAGGTCTAGCTTTCAAACTTGCTACATGACATAATTATGTAAAATGACCAAACAACATTAGTATTATTATACGAATTATCATTATTATTATTTCACATTATTATTAGCAGTAGTAGTAGTATGTTACCAACATACATGTAGTTAGTTTCTCTATTTAGCAGAAGGAAAAATACAAAAAATTATTGAAATAAGTTCCAATAAAGGATAATGTATCCTCACTTGGATTTTTTTACTTGTTACATCGAGTCATACCTGCATGAAATTTGTAGGAAAATGGTTCATTTTCTGAGAAATGATGAGTATTTTAATTGCAATGTATCTAATCTGCTGACATTTCAGATGAAACAATAGCGTTAAAGAAATTTGAACTGGTACTCACCATTTGTATTTCTAGTCACTTGATGACACAAATCTCACAACCAACACATCAATGACATCTGAAGTCCAATAGTCACATGATATGAACAATAAACCCCCTTTCCAATGTTGTTATACAAAAATATTAAATTAAAGTCACATATTATTTGTAAGAGAACAAAAGAACAAATTCTCAACATATTATTTGGAGAATGACCATAAACCTCTCACTGTTGCAGCAACTTGGAAAGAGTCATATTCATCAAGAAACATCCACATTGTTGTACCTTTCATTAGAATGTATTTTCATTCCTTTCTATTCTCATTTTACATTAATTTATGATCAATAAATACATTAGTAAAATACAGTAAAACATCTCTTAGTGAGGCAGCTACACATAATCAGTTATACTGTTACAAATTAACCCTCTTAGCTTGCAACTTTCTGTAGACAGTGTTCCTTTATATGCACTCATACACAAATGATAATTGTATGTTATACAGTTATAGAAAACGAGCTATGTTTATAGAGAAAACAAAAATTAATCATGCCTCAAGAATGACAAGCACAAAAAGAATTAGAGAATAACATGCATGTATCACACAGTTTCACAATCAAAAATAAGTTTTTCAAAATATTTTTAGGTAACAAATTTCTTTTTTTCAGCCTTGGAGTTGCCTGGCCGAGGTAAACCAACCGAGGGAAAGCGTTCCAAGGAAAATTCGGCCGACAAGACAATGTCAATGAGCCGCCAGTCCATTAGTGGATTGAACAAAACCCACTCGCCAAGCAAGATCAAAACCAACAAAATGAAACTTTAACTTGCTCGACACCAACATTCCTTTCTATTCTCATTTTACATTAATTTATAACCAATAAGTACATTAGTAAAATACAGTAAAACATCTCTTACTTTTCTCAATCCATACTTTCCTATTTGAAGATTGCATAAATGAAATCATCTTATCAAAATATGTTTATATTTATTGAGTTTTACATATATATATAATATGTATATATACATACACACACACACATATAAATTGCAAATTGATTGGTAAGCATGCTTAACATTACTGTTACACAAGTGTGCATTGCAACTGGCCAATTAAACACTGAAAACAGGTAATCTAAGGATTCGTGCATACTTCCTGTAAAATGAGAACACTCCCTAGAATTGGAAGCATGGGTTTGGAGTTTGATGTTTGTTGTTTTTGAAGGCCAGTGGTTCAACATATGAAATCTGATTGATAATAATGTATAAGGTTTTGCAATAAAAAAATCTAAATCTTAAAACAATCTCAAGATTTGTCACATGTAAACTGATATCTGCATGTTTCACTTATTCAATATTCATTAAATCTTGTTTGGTGGAATAAATGATCTTTGGACACTTTAAAAGCATTTTAGGGAGAATAACAATGTTTGCTTGCAAGCCTGAAACCATTTTCCATATTCTATGTATTGTTACATCCCGAATATTATACAAGGAGACTGAGGGTTTCAGCAACCCATTAAAAGGCTCAGCTCATTCATGACAAATTTGTTCACTAAATGACCCCTATACAACACATGAACCTTTTTATGTAAGTTAAGAGAGACATTATGAATAATCAAAATGGGTTGCTATGCAGCATATTTTAAAAAATAACTCATTAAAGTGGAGCACCATTTGATCAACAGTCTTGCACTTGGAAGGCAAAGCTAATTTTGGCCTGCCTGAAAAAAGACCCCTCCTCAAAAAAACTAATAATGGGCATGTATTGAAAGAATCTATATGTCTTCTGAATTAAAATAAAAGAATTGCAAGCTGATATTACAGCCAGTGGCCCGATCTCCAAGTATTAAGCACAGGTCCAATACCCTTCCCCACCAGTTCCTTTTGTAGACAGGTACTCTGCTAATTGTTAAGAATTAGCCTGATCCCCAGCCTGTGTGCAGCTATCACACTTTCTTCATCCAAAAGTAAGAAAGGTACCAGTCCAATTAATAATTAGCTGTCCAAGTTTTGAACTGATATATTCATTGACTTGCAAAAAACATGAAATCTTTATGCTGATGTCACCAATGCTGCCAGAAAAGTACCTAAGTTTTAACACCATGATGTAGCACTTGTGGTAAGGATTAATTGGTTTTCTGTACAAATGTTGAACCTTAAATTCACAACTAAAATATTTACCAATTATGTACAAAAATGCAAGCAATGAAAATTCACTATATCCTAAGGTCAGTTAGGTCTTGTTTTCAAAATTCCCTCACAAAAGTGCAGATATATGGGTGGTTAGATAGTCAAATGTTTCATTCTAAACCAATAAAATATTGAGAAACTGCGTATTTACAACTCCATGTAAATGTCACCATTCATGCAAGAGTAGTGGTAACATGATTTTAAAGATGTCCATTATGGTGTCATGCTGGAGATCAGATGAGCATGATTTTCATTCAGAATCAGTGTTTTAGTGAAAATCTTGAGTCAAGAAAAAGAAGTAGTCATCTAAAAAGATTACGGCAATAGTCATAAAGGCATACATGGATAAGTTAGCATCATTTTAATACTGAACTTATTCTATTGCAAGAAAGAATATTTTAACAACAATCTGATATGGTCTTCCATTTAGGGCAGGTAACTGCTACAATATTGATTAAATTTTGACAGGTTAAATTAAAATAAGTTTTGTTTAAAACCAACATACATACAGTGAGAAATGTTTTAATCAAACGTTCTTGTTCATATGACCATCCCTTCAAATGAAGCTGATATAACAAAGTTTTCAAGATGAACCAATGATTGGCACCATTTTAATTTAGGCACAAGCAGATGTCATAAAGTTTTTCAGTGAAAATCCTGTATCTATCGGACGATCTATTTGGCAGAACTAGCCATAGCAAAATTTTTAATATGGTTACCATGGCAGCCATACTGTAGGTGTCATCAGCACTTTTCATTCAGAATTAGCTAAATACATATATCATAAAAAGTCTTTTATTAAAAACTATCTTGCTAGAACAATAAATTCCAATGCAGTGATAAGATTTTCAAGCTGGTCATCATGGCCACTAATCTGGAAGTCTGATGAGCACCATTTCATTTAGGACCAACTAATCATTACCGAAAGTCATACTAGATGTGAAAGGGGTAAATTTTCACTTAGGACCAACTAGTCATTACCAAAAGTCATACTAGATGTGAAAGGGGTAAATTTTCACTTAGGACCAACTAGTCATTACAAAAAGTCATACTAGATGTGAAAGGGGTAAATTTTCATTTAGGACCAACTATTTATCATATTAAGTCTTTTAATGAAAACATCATGTAGATATGATATCCATAAAGGTGTAGTGATAACATTTTCATGATGGCTGCCACCAAACACATAAAAGTCTCAAGTAAATGTATGGAAATTAAATGTCAGTTTATCAGTACACATTTTAATTCATAAGGAGGCTATAACACTTCCCCCAACATTTTTTGACACTCTGGAGGTTATAACACTCCCCCCAATATTTTTTCTAACACTCTCTGTCCAGAATTGAATCATGTTTTACCCATTTTTGCTCAAATTACCAAGTTGAAAAGGAAAAAGAGATGTTCATTTTATATATGACCATAATGACAGACAGGCATATGTACACACTATGACCATATGGACAGACATATGTACACTGTGTGTATGACCTGATGAACAGATATATGTACACTTTATGTATGACAAAATGGACAGAAATGCGTACACTTTATGTATGACTTGATGGACAGACAGACACTTCTTTTTGTGATTCATTAAATGTCATTCATTCCGCAAAGAAAATATTCCAGAACTAATTCATGTTATACAATAGCACCATATCAAGTGAAAACATTTGTATGGAAGGAACTATAATGGAAGAGTTATGAATACATTGTCACTCCTGTATTTTTAATTCTAATTCATTCGCATCAGCTAATGATGCATTAATGATGGACCCCTCCCCCACCAGGTCAATGACTTTTTACACAAAGCTGAGTCTTATTATCAAGTATACTAAATCATGGTTATTATAAATTATACTAAATCATGGTTATTATCAAGTATACTAAATCATGGTTATTATCAAGTATACTAAATCATGGTTATTATAAAGTACACTAAATCAAGGTCATTATTAAGTATACTAAATCACAGTTATTATCCAGTATAGTAGATCATGATTATTATCTGGTATACCAAATCATGACTATTATTAGGTATACTAAATCATGGTTATTATTTCTTATACTACATCATGGTTATTATCAAGTATACTAAATCATGGTTATTATCAAGTATACTAAATCATGGTTATTATAAAGTACACTAAATCATGGTTATTATTAAGTATACTAAATCATGGTTATTATCAAGTATACTAAATCATGGTTATTATCAAGTATACTAAATCATGGTTATTACTTCTTATACTAAATCATGGTTATTATCAAGTATACTAAATCATGGTTATTATCAAGTATATTAAATCATGGTTATTATAAAGTACACTAAATCATGGTTATTATTAAGTATACTAAATCATGGTTATTATTTCTTATACTACATCATGGTTATTATAAAGTATACTAAATCATGGTTATTATCAAGTATACTAAATCATGGTTATTATTAAGTATATTAAATCATGGTTATTATCAAGCATACTAAATCATGGTTATTATAAAGTACACTAAATCAAGGTTATTATTAAATATACTAAATCATAGTTATTATCAAGTATACTAAATCACAGTTATTATCCAGTATACTAAATTATGATTATTATCTGGTATACCAAATCATGATTATTATTAGGTATACTAAATCATGGTTATTATCTCTTATACTACATCATGGTTATTATCAAGTATACTAAATCATGGTTATTATCAAGTATACTAAATCATGGTTATTATTTCTTATACTATATCATGGTTATTATAAAGTATACTAAATCATGGTTATTATAAAGTATACTAAATAATGGTTATTATAAAGTACACTAAATCATGGTTATTGTCAAATATACTAAATCATGGTTATTATTTCTTATACATCATGATTATTATCAGTTATGCTAAATCATGGTTATTATCAGGTATACTAAATCATGATTATTATTAAGTATACTAAATCATGGTTATTATTAAGTATACAAAATCATGGTTATTGTCAAATATACAAAATCATGGTTATTATCTGGTATAATAAGTCATCTCTGTTCTTATCATTCATTCTTCTTTATTTTTCTTTAAAATTTAAAATGCCCTTTAACCAACAAGTTTCCTACAAAATCATGGTGATGAATGACAACATACATTTATGATACATTTTCGAACACAAAAACTTTCTGTATGAAGATATTCATCAAAAATGTAGCATGAAAGACCTAAGTGAATTAAAAATAATCAGATCACCTCTTCCACTGTGTAACTATAATGCTGATTTCCTTTTGGCTGATTACAAGTAAGGACACAGAGTTCCTTGTAGAACCACAATGTTGATTTTCATCAGGTTGATTACAAGCAAGGACATGATAAGAGTCAATATCCTGACTTACAGTGAAAAGAAGTCTTACCTATCTAATGAAAGCATATGGAGTTTAGATGTTCTGCTAGATCACTAAAAGCTCCACATAAGGAAAATGTGTTCCATGTGTGGCAACAATAAAATCTTGCATTAAAAGACATTGACTGGATGTGCATTAAAATAATTCTCTTTTGAATAGTTTTTTCACATATTTTTCTCTCTTTTTCAGTCTTTATCTGGACACTTGGAAATGTTTCCTTGCTCTCTGTCTTTTCAAGTGGCTTGCTTTGTTTCAGACTGTGCCAATTATTAAGTCTTTTCAGTTTCAGACTGACCTGAACTTCTAACTTTCTTTTCAGAATCTCCCACATTTTGACAAAAGTACACATCTTCTTCTTCTATGTCTTCTTCTGTATGACCTTTCTACTTCTGAACTTTCTTTGTGTGGCTAATAGACTTTGAGTGCTAATAGTCTTTGAGTGCTAATAGACTTTGAGTGCTAATAGACTTTGAGTGGTCTCCTCACTCCTTCTTCATATTTTTGGCAATGTTTTCTTGTCTCTGATGTTTTCTCATTGGACTGGGAATGTCATCTTTTACTTTTGATTTATCTAGCTGATTTCCTTCCTGTATGTTCAAACTCTCTGTACTGTATTTCTGTCTTGGAGATTTATTCTTTGGGCTAGTTTTGGCTTTACTTCTTTTTATGTTCTCAGTCAGATCAGATAGAATAGGGGTTTTTCTCTCTTTTTTCTCACCAGAAGATTTTATTCCAGTTTTCAGGAAATCTGTTGGTTGTGGGTGACCTAGATGTAGTTGGCATAGGAGTAATACCTTTTTCTCTGAAGACACTACTGTAAAAGAGTAAATAAAGTATATACAAAGCTTCTGTGTAGCCTGAGCACCCACAATAACAGTAGATAATTTTCACTCAACTAATGAATTGCTGATTGTGCCTACACTTAGTCAAAACATTAACACACTGCAACAAACTAAAGACTATTACAAGCTTAGCTACATTTGTGTCAAGTAATTACAGCTAGGCCTGCTGGAGCTGCTCTGACACCTTCAAGATTGTCTCTGTTTAAACTATAAAATATAAAAAGTCATAACTTTGACATTTCTCATCCAATTTTTGTGAATTCATTTTAGTATACACTGAGAAATCATTTGCTTTCAATGGAAGTAGCTGCAATGATAAATGCTTTTTTTTTTTTTTTAAATTGCCATGGAAATGAGTAGGCAGAACAATCTCACCTCTGGCAATCCAAGAAGTGCATGGGAGTGCAAACAGCAGAGTGGGTTAGAGATTTGATCTAGAAAGAATATCTATGAATGCAGAAGTTAACGATCTGCACCCACATGGCAATAATGAGACACTTCCTCGTGCCTTCATGAAAAACTAAGATCCATAAAATATTAACAAGAAAGAGAAAACGATCTCATGGAGGTCACAGACATGTAGGCCAGTAGGTCTGTATGTACAAATATTGAACCTTTAAAATGTCTCTCAACACATTCTTTGAAAAGCACTCTGAAAAGTTATTATTTATTTGCTTTACCTATGATCTGCTGTCAGAAACAGGCAAAACAGTTGTAGTTTGTGGACTAAAAATATGACCTTGAATTAGAGGAATTCCTGAACCACCCTGGAACCTTCATCATATTTCTATCTGCAAGGTATTTATGAAGACCATGCTTCTGATATTCTTGTAAAAGGCAAATCACTTCTGAATTCTTTATCCTGTCCTCAAATCTGTTTCTATTTATCTAGTCTGACCTCAGCTCCTTTCCACATAAAACTTACAAAGTAGGGTGTGGGGGGAATGCATACAAATTATTTTTCTTATGTAAAAAAGCAGTACACCTTTGTAACAAAAACCTGAAGTCCATGTTTAAAAAACATCCTGTTTTGAGCCCACTCATCTCATGACATGACTCAACTGCTTTGATCTGGAAGACCTAACTTAAAGAAAAGAATTGGATAATGCTTTGAATACATCTGCATAATTAGCAGGTGCTTGATGGTACAAGATAATAGGTTACCAGTATATACCAGTATAGTTGTAAAGACAGCTCAGGGGGTGGGGGATTAGGATTGGATATATATGATGATATACTGACTAAATATATCCTTATTTGTCCAGTACTACTGTGAACTTAATGCAGCAAAAAGAAGTGATATTTAGAGAAATGAAGTTTTATTTGTGGTTTCCCTTACAAAGTCTGAATGTGCCAAACTAGTCCTGTAATTCTGACAAGTTCTGGAACCCCTTATCCAATATTTCTCTGAGTGACCCTGGAAGTACAGCCCTCAAATTTGGTGCAAGCAGACAAAATGCGAAGCAACTGAAAAACTTCGCACAATGTGGTTATTAAATGGTCAGAAAATTATGTAAATCATACAGGGGGGAACAAATCTGGAATGACTTCTTTGCATGATATATGTTATCTGTGGCTGAGCATGTTGATGAGATCAAATAATCAGGATGGAACTGGAAGGATTGGTATGTATGGGCATATTTCAAACCATGTGAATTAGCCACCTGGTGTTTTTTAATCTGTAGAAGACAAGTAGGTGTTATCAATAGTTTTTTTTTTAATGACATAAATAAATACATGTTCCTGCTATGGCTCAGATGAATTCTAAGATTAAAAAAGGCAAACAACTAATAATTACAACAGCTGAAGATTAAAGTAACTTGTATCGCATAAATATCATTTTGTACTGATATGGAAAAAGTGTCAATTCATCACTGTATCAACTAATTATTTCACCCCTATCTTTCTCTATATGACAAGGATGCATAAATTACTGAAAAGAATCACTGCAAAAACAAACACCATTAAAAAAATAAAGGGCTAAGTGTAAAACAGCAACATAACACATTCATAATATTTACCTATTTTTATATCAAGCTTACATCAGGTACCTGCGTTAAAAAAAACAAGTAGTTTTTTTTGGTAACATGTTCTAGACAACATGAAGGCAGATTAGGCATAAATTATTTCCACCTGAACCCCACAATATGTTATGCAGTGTTGAACATCCTCATTTTTTAAGGGTAGAAAATGCACTCATATTTATTTTCAAGGTGCAATTCAGCCTGGGCATGTAAATAGTAATGTACATGGCCCAGCCAATTTTTACCTAGTCAGAGCAAGTGGATGAGTGCTTTTCCTGAGCTATGGGCTATTATTGTTTCCACAGAATAATGGTGAAAGAGGTCATATTGTTTTCACACAATAATGGTGAAAGAGGTCATATTGTTCCCACAGAATAATGGGGAAGGAGTCATATCGTTTCATGGAATAATGGGGAAATGGTAATTTTTTCTCACAAGGTAATAGAGAAAGGGCCATACTGTTCTCACAAAGTAATGGGTAGAGGTCATATTGTTTCCACAAAATAATAAGGGAGGGTTCATATCGTTTCCATAGAATAAGAGGGAAGGGGTCATATTCTTTACATAGAACAACAGAGAAGGGTCATATTGTTTCTAGTGAATAATGGGGAAGTGGTCATATTGTTTTCACAGAATAATGGGGAAATGGTCATATTGTTGCAGAGAATAATGGGGATGGGGTCATATTGTTTCCACAGAATAAAAAGGGAATTGGTCACATTGTTCCCACAGAATAATAAGGAAGGGGTCATATTCTTTCCATGAAATAATGTGGACGGAGTCATATTGTTTCCACAGAATAATTGTTGCCACAGAATATTGGGGAAGTGGTCATATTGTTTCCACAGAATAATGGGGAAGGGATCATATTCTTTCTATGGAATAATGGGGTAGGGGTCATATTGTTTCCACAGAATAAGGGGGAAGGGGTCATACTGTTTCCATAGAATAATGGGGAAGGGGTCATACTGTTCCCAAAGAATGATGGGAAAGGTAATAATGTTCCAAGAGAATAATGGCGAAGGATTGTATTATTCCCACAGATTAATGGGGAAAGAGTCATATTGGTTCCATGGAATAATGACTATTTGTTGGGCATTTTAATTAACGGTTTGTAGCAACCAAAACATTGACAAAAATACTGGTACCCCATAAAAAAACAGAATTTACTGCAGTTTTCAAGATAGGATCTAAAACTTCTGTCCCTATGGGGTAAGGATATATTCAGAGACAAATGTCAGTTGCACATCTGGACATCTGGTTTTGTCTATTAATGCTCAGTAAATTGATATATATTCTAGTATAAGGTATTCAACAGTTTCTGAGTTGCGACATATTGGCCAAGTCAGTTCCAAATACACAATTTCATCCAAATATACTGAAGCAGAAATGGCATTTGTGACCTTTTCATCTTTTGATCCCTCCTCTGGGCCAAAGCAGATCAGATCTAGAAACAAAATACATGCTGGGCCATTTTATATCATGAGGGAACCACTCAACCAGGTTTCATGAAATTTCATCCAAAACTTTAAGAGGAAGTGTGACAGGTGGACAAATGGAAACAATCAAAATTTTCCCAACACTATTCAAAATTGAGCAGATACCACATGTACTTGCTTATAAGACAAGTCTAACTGCAATCTGCACAGACCCAAATCTATCACATAATGCACCAGCAGATCAGGCCCTTTATTATTTGCAGTTTGACTCAACTTAAAAACGAGTATAAAGGGTAACTAAAATTTTCCATATTTAGAAAAGACGTAAAGTATACCATTTACCTTTTGTCTCATCCTCAAGAACTGACTGTAAGTCTGACCAAGGATACTGAAAATTGATATTCCCAGATCTTGTCTCAGCAATCTTGCCTAGTATTGCACTTATGTAATTTAAGCTCTCAGAGCAGTAAGGTTCTACAGCCATTACATCTACTGCAGATCTCATTTTCAACACCTTTGCACAAAGAGTGATAAGATAGTCTATAATCTGTTCTGAGCTTGCTCTGTCCTCTGAAATAAATTGCAGAAGCAGTGGTTGATAGGCAGTTTTTATGGTAACATTATGAAAAATCCACTGTAGGGAGCTGGACAAGATTTCTAAATCTGTGTTACATGGAGACAATAAATGCTCCAGGATCCATAAGGTCAAGACCATGACCCCGGAAGTCTTGACCTCTACACCTGTGACATCTAATCCTGAGAAATAGGCATGATCTGGTTCTAAATATGCAATTATTTTCAGTAAAAACTTCACAAGGCCAAAATCCTTATTCAAATCTTTTGAATTTTCTTCTTGGCTTTCATCTTTTGTAGTTTCATCTTTCAAAGTAGGAATTGAAACCTCTTCCATATCTGCAGATTTATCAACCATTTCTGAAATTTCTTTTCTGTCTTTATTTTCTTCAAGTACATGCATGAGCTGTTTCTGCTTGGTAGATTTGAACTTTGGTTCTGACAGTTTCTCACTATTAAATCCCATGGCATCCAGCACATATCTGAACTTATCATCATGGGAAGATGGTATGAACATGGATGACTGATGAAGCAGAATGAATGCATCTTTGAGAGTCAGAGCAGGAAGTGACATCATCTGACCTCTGGCCCCTAAGATTGAAACTGTATATTTCAGATGGCCCAGGACAGAGTGAAGAGTTGTGAGATACAGTTGAAAAACTGTCCTTGTCACCAGCCTACAAGATGAGTAAGAATGATGAATGAGATCTGTATTATTAAAATGTATCTTTCAAAATAAAAATAAGGCATTTAACAATCATCTGAGTCATTGAATTTTTACAATATTCAGAACCTGTCAATCATAACTAAACACTAAACAAACAAATAATCTGAAAGGCACAATCTATTTTACATTAATAAATGCCTCAGAGCAAAAATCTTTGTAAAGGTTAAAGAATACAAAACTTAACTGGATGGACATGCATACAAACATACATATTGTATGTATAAATGGAGGGAGAATGAACACTTTCTATACCCCTACCAAAATTCATGGGTATTAAATAACATCCAACAATATCTTTAACATGGGTATTTTATAAGCAAAAACTCTGAACTGCATAAACTAAAGTAGCGATTTGTAAATTGCAAAATGTTTTCATGTGACTCAGGCTAATACTATCCCAAAATTAATGAGACAACATAATTTTGTGCAATTTTCATATAATGACAAATATTGTTCCACAAGATGCTCATTGCTAAAAAGTAGATCACATATATTTGATATCGCATTTATGTAGAATTTACAAAATTCACATGCAAGAATATAATGCTTGATAGAAACTATATAAATACAAGGGTTCCATAAAAAAGTCATGTCTTTCCATAAAACCATGGATTGGTTCAGTTTTGCATTTTATGACACAAGAAATATTAATAGGTTATTTAGTATTGAGGCAATTGGAATTAAGTACCTTGCACAAGGACACACCACAACAGCTGACAGGGACCGATGATAGTATTCAAATCCATACCTTTTGGTTGAAAAGTAAGCATACTAACCACTGAACTACCATGGTTATATTATGATTCATCTTATATAATTTTAAAAGAGACTTCTACTCAAAATCTTGAAACTGATGTTGATATAATAATTACATTCTTTGCTCACTATAAACTATATATGTGAATGTCAAGCAATAATACCCCAGTTTGCATGCCAGCCTCTGCAGAATAAAGAGCACCTGGCTGCTGGTGATGGGACTGACATAGTGACTCGATTCCAGTTCTGTATCTTGACTGGTTCCTTTATCTCCGAGCAAGGTGAACCATAGACTGTGTAATGTTTCTATCAGGATGCTCAGTGGCTCCACCTGGGCAGGGGAACTGTGCAATAGAGATAATCAATTGAATGATATAGTTTCTCAATGGTTAGACCAGTCCATTTGGCTTTCATTTTCAATTATTTCTTAACAAGAGAAAAAGTAAGCCATCTACCTAAACTGACTATTTCCAGAAAAAACCTATAAATGAAATTGGCCAGATTTATTCAAATAAAGTACTATTAATAATGAATACAATTCATAAAGTGTGGCAAATGGGCAATGTTTATTTTAGGAATCATAAATATATATACATATTGCAGTGAATTACACTTCTGAAGCAGCTGTTACAATTTCTTTCAAATTCATCTGTTTTGTGAAAATTATCTCCATAAATCATCAAAGAAACTTTATATGTATGGGACTGTATACAAACTAATCATCGACAAAACAATGGTAAGTTTTGATGTCATATAAAAAATCCTAATTTGTAGGCTTAGGAATGTGTGGATTTCAATGGTTTTCAGATTAATGATTACGATTTTATGTACTATTGAGATCAGAATTAAAATTTAAACAAGGGAGCTAATTACATAATGTAATTTGCTATTGTACATGCTGTTTTACATGTCAACTCATGGATACATGATCTCTGAGTACACATGAATGCACTCAAAAAACTCATCTGTTTAACTGATTTGTTCCAGACAGATCATCTACATTCACTTAAAACAAACTATAAAAAAATGAGTTAAACAATCAAATATATAATTAAACCATATTAATAGTGTTAAGGGTTTACATACATATTGTGAATGACACCAGCTAGCCACGTCAGGAATCCATGTTTGTGACAAAAATCACTTGCCACAGTTCTCTGCCCACAGGCTGAACGTATAATGTGGAGAACCTTCAACTTGAGAAAAAAGGCCACATAAGACAATGATGAATTGCAACAAAATAATAAAATGAATAAATATTACAACCACTATAGATCTCCAATAAATTGCTTTCTTTTACTATGCACTTTTCTTCTTTGTAAATTCAATAATTATACAAATCATCACAAGATCTGATCTTATGGCACAACATACATTTCATTGGTTACTATAATATTCTTAACAAAAAATCATATAATACCATGACTTTTGAACAAGTTAAAGCATTAATTTTTGTTATGCTTTTATACCAAGTAATATCTGGCCAAGTGATTTTAAGCGCTCTCCATTACGGATCACTGCCATCTCACCTGTCTGCGTGGGTTCAAATCTCGGATTCGGCGAATGTGGATATGTGAGAAAGCTTGCCAGTAGCTTCTCGTGGGTCAGTGGTTCTTTCCGGGTATTTCCCGGTTTCTTCCTCCACCATTAATACTGGCCGCCATGTATAGCCTATTGTGTGCTGAAAAAATGGCGTTAAGCCCTACAACAACAACAACAACAACCAAGTAATATCAATATAATATACTTAATCTTGAACAGAAGAATAAAATATGAAATTTGTAATAAAAGTATGCATAAATAAGGAAATGGTGACATGTTCTATATCATTCAGTATGACAGCTTCTAATATTGTCCTCATCAGTCAGATTTACCTCAAGTTTTCATCTTGCAATAATATGTCTGCTATATTCACCAACAAAATATTTATCAAACTGACTGATTGACTTGCATATGCTGGAGTGGTGCTATTGGCTTAATTTACAGTAAAATCCAATACCTTTGTTTGCAAATCGCTAATCGCTGAGTCATGGAAACTTTGGAGCAACTTGAAAATATAGCGTTTCTCAAAAATCCTGTAGTCAGAAGTTTCTCTCATTCCATCCACCAGAAGGGAGAGCATCCAGTTTCTTTCCAACTTGTACTGAAATTTTATGGATAGCAGTTTGAAAGAATACAAGGACATTAATATTCCATGAGAAAATCAGATAAAAAAAACTTCTTATGCCTGCAATGCACAATATAATTTCAATAAATTTAATAGACAATGGTTCTTCACAATGCTGCTCAGTATTGGTGTCCCTCTTATTATGCTGGTATGACCATGGATCCCACTGTAAAGCTGCTCAGTATAACACTGTCCCTCTTATAACACTGGTGTCTCCATGGATCCCACAGAATTGGTCAATTTTGGCTTTATTATTGCTACTTTATTTTATTACACTTGATTTTAAGCACTGGCTAATATTTAAACAATTAAAATTTGGTCTTCAATCATTCAATAACCCATATGTGTGTCCTTATGCACCACTAAGACACATCCTTGCCTGAACTTACCTCAGTACAAGGGGACCTCACTTATAATGTTACTTTTGTGGTTCCCTTAAACAGTGTTATAAAGAGTAACAGTGCATAACTTGAGATGTTATTACAAGCTGACCTTTTGTTGGGTTTTTCAGCAAAATGTAGAAGACCTGAGCCTTCTCTTTATTTGTGAAGAAATGTCAATTCTGAGAATTTTTAAAGAATCCTGCTTTACATGTGAAGGCTCTGCAATGTAAATCATAAAAAAGTACTAAAATTACCTCCAAGTTGAAGCTGTTGAAGAGTTTGTAAAATTCTGGAACATTTAAGACATCAAGACTTGGCTTTAGCAGGAGGAATGAACTGATAAGACTGTACATGTGATCTTCTGAAATGTAAAGCAAAGTGTCTGACACATACAATTTCAGGATATATTTTCAGATATCCTCTAAAGCATGAACTGTGTATGTAGACCAAAAGTTACAAAATGTTAAGTATGTGACTACACTGTTTAGAAAAGTAATGTCCATCATAATATTATCACCCAGACAGAATGTAGAAATGTGCAAATTCGGTCACCAAGAATTTACAAGCAAACAATTGCAGATATTTTCTTAATTTCTCCTTCATTATTTATTAACAGTTCAGATGGAAGTAAGTTAGTTAGCATTAACGTATAAGTAAAATTAATACACAAGGCATAACTTTTTTCCCCACATTGTAGCCATCTGCATGGCTCTTGCAGCAATACAGTAGGGGTCTTCCAAAAAGTTATTCTATAGTCATACGATGGGTGACTGCAGACAGAAACATATTTGGAAATTGTTGTTGTCCTGACATTTTGTACAAGAGGTTTAATCATCACAAAAACCTTTGAACTCTTCCCTGTCATTTGTACTGAGTGGTCAAAAATCATGTGCTCAAATGATGGCTAGAATATCAATACACTTTGGACACTGGAAAGTGAATGTCACTAGTGACGTGAATGTGATATTTAACTGTTGGGTGAGTACACATGTGATGTGAATGTGATATTTAACTGTTGGGTGAGTACACATGCTCACCTTTAACAGAGTTGTGTATATGTTTCATGCTCACTTTTAGCCGTTTTGAATAAGACTGGGATTAAAAATATACATCATTTTGTCTAATGTTTTATTTTTCATTTAAATGAAAGGGAGGTTTTGTAAATAATTACGGGGCTAACATGAAATAATCACACTTACATGTGTAAACATGAAAGCCTTACATCAAACTTTGTTGGTGTGGGGATAATAAGTCTTAAGCCAGTCAACTGTATAGTTGATAGTGACCTACCTGGGGTGGAGTGGTTAGTAAACCACTGTCATTAAGGTGGTTAACTTGCTGATATTAGTTTCTACAGATATACAAATAACACAAATGTTACCTGGTGTGATCATGAGTTTCACTGCTCGAGCCAGAAACTGGGTGACGATGCAAGCTAGTTTTGTTCCTGGAACCTCGACACTGTTCCTCACAAAGTTCATAAAATACAGAACCTGATGCTTCCCAGAAAAGTGTGCTCCCTCCAGGTGATGCTGGTAACTTGCCAGGACATGGAATGCTGCATAGCGCATGGTTTTGTCATGACTGCTAATGGCAGCAAAACACAGGCTGAGACAGTGCAATTCAATAAATTTTTGGCAATCCACAAGTGAGTCTATAATAAAAAGGTAGAAATTCTATGCAATGAATGCCATACAAAAATATGAATCATCTCCTTAACTGCCACTAAATGGAACACATGTATGAAGCAAAATTCAGTTTTAATTTGTGTGCTCTTAAAATATATGTTGCAATTAATACCATAGCTAGCTCTGTGTTGGTACATACATCCTGTTCAATGCCATTAACGATTTTATGTCATACTCCTAAGGGTACATTGCATTGTCAAATACACTGAGTGTACATTTAGCAGTGTTTAACGTATGTGTGTGTGTGTGTGTGTGTGTGACTTGGTTTTTTAACGTAGCTTTAACAATTTTTCAGTCATATTGCTACGATGTCTGCAGTGTGGCAGTTTATAGTGATGTCTAGCACTGGGGCATCATGCCGCAGACATGTAGCATGATGTCCCACCCAGTCACATTATCCTGACACCAGGCCGACCAGTTCTAACACTAACCTCTTAACGCTGAGCGCCTAGCAAGGCAGCTGTTAGTACCACTTTTATAAGTCTTTGGTATGACTCGGCTGCTGTTCAAACCTGCGATCTCCCACATCCAAGGCGGATGCTCTAAACACTAGGCCACCAGAGTGGTACATTAATACATCCCATCTGTATGTACATCAATACATTCCATCTGTCTGTACAAGCATGTATCCATCCATACATCCCATCTGTCTGTACATCGATGCATCCATCAAAACATCCCATTGGACTGAACATCCATGCATTCATCAATACATCCCATCTGCCTGTACATCAATGCATCCATCATCTCATCTGTCTGTACATCAATACATCCATCAATATATCCCATTGGACTCTATATCAATGCATCCATCAATATATCCCATCAGACAGTACATTGATGCATCCACCAATATATCCCATCAAACTGTACATCGATGCATCCATCAATATATCCCATCTGTCTGTACATCAATGCATCCATCCATACATCCCATCTTTCTGTACATCAATGAATCCATCATCAAATTTCATCTTACTGTATATCCATGCATCCATCAATATATCCCATCTGTCTGTACATCAATGCATCAATCCATACATTCCATCTGTCTGTACGTCAATGCATCAATCCATACATCACATCTATCTGTACATCAATGCATCCATCTATATATCCCATCTGTCTGTACATCAATGCATCCATTAATATATCCCATCTGTCTGTACATCAATGCATCCATCCATACATACCATCTGTCTGTACATCAATGCATCCATCTATATATCCCATCTGTCTGTACATCAATGCATCCATCCATACATCCCATCTGTCTGTACATCAATGCATCCATCTATATATCCCATCTGTCTGTACATCATTGCATCTATCTATATATCCCATCTGTCTGTACATCCATGCATCCATCTATACATCCCATCCTTCTGTACATCCATGCATCCATCCATACATCCCATCTGTCTGTACATCCATGCATCCATTAATACATCCCATCTGTCTGTCTATCCATACATCCATCCCAAGAAGCTTATTAGCAAGACAGCTAGTATATCTGTATGTCATGTAGTCGTCCTGATTAGACTTTCTGGCCAGGAAAGCAATGTTTCAAATCTGTTACATTTTGTAAAACATTTTGGACTAACATTTCTTTGATAACAACCTTGCTGGCACAATAAAAATCCACATCATGAAGTAATCAAATAAACTATTTTATAGGCATATTCCAATTTGTGTGATGATATCCTGATTATATCATCAGGCCAGTAGCACAATTTTTCAAACTTTGACACATCTTTAATTTTTTAGCCTGAATTTGTAAGCATGAGATAGATAACTAAAATTTTTGGCATATAGACACATATATGTAGGTGATGTGGTTGTATGTTTAGGCCTTATAAGTAATTATATGTAGACTATGTTATTATATGTATAGGTCTTACAAGTAATTAGATGTAGACTATGTTATTACATATATAGGTCTTACAAGTAATTAGATGTAGACTACGTTATTACATGTATAGGTCTTACAAGTAATTATATGTAGACTATGTTATTACATGTATAGGTCTTACAAGTAATTAGATGTATACTTTGTTATTACATGTGTAAGTCTTACAAGTAATTAGATGTAGACTACGTTAATACATGTATAGGTCTTACAAGTAATTAGATGTAGACTACGTTATTACATGTATAGGTCGTACAAGTAATTATATGTAGACTACGTTATTACATGTATAGGTCTTACAAGTAATTAGATGTAGACTTTGTTATTACATGTATAGGTCTTACAAGTAATTAGATGTAGACTATGTTATTACATGTATAGGTCTTACAAGTAATTAGATGTAGACTATGTTATTACATGTATAGGTCTTGCAAGTAATTAGATGTAGACTTTGTTATTACATGTATAGGTCTTACAAGTAATTAGATGTAGACTACGTTATTACATGTATAGGTCATACAAGTAATTAGATGTAGACTACGTTATTACATGTACAGGTCGTACAAGTAATTAGATGTAGATTACATTATTACATGTATAGGTCATACAAGTAATTAGATGTAGACTATGTTATTACATGTATAGGTCGCACAAGTAATTATATGTAGACTACGTTTTTACATGTATAGGTCGTACAAGTAATTATATGTAGACTTCGTTATTACATGTATAGGTCTTACAAGCAATTATATGTAAACTATGTGATAATATGTTTAGGCCTTTAAGAGGATATGGTTGCTTGTTTAAGTAATTAGTCCATTCTTCACATATTTTTATACCACTAAGACTTGGACTTTTTTAAAACAAAACCATTGCGAGCACGATTTACAAAGAACACTTCATCTAGACATGCACATGACGATGACCAGATTAAATTTTCATGCAATTATAGCAACTTTTTAAAAAATTCAAAAATTTTGCAGAGAGGGGTGCTGATGTCTGTAGTTTAAACATACATGTTTCACAAACACAAAGTTCTTACTGAAAACATTGTAACCTTGACATTTGACTTTTGAACCCCCAAGTTGAAAGCTCTCTTCCTTAACTCAGGTGCAAGCCAACCAGATAATTTGGTCAAGGTATTTGTTCTAGAATTAAATTAAAATGGCACAAACCAATTTTTTTCTCACAAATCTGTAACATTGACTTAAGATACAGGATGTATAAATGGTAAAGAGTCCTGCTTACATGTAAAACTAGCCTTGGGGCAGTTTAACAGCCAATTGTCACTGGGGCATTTAAAAGGCAAATAGGTCCGTTATAACCACCACCATTTTACATATTACCTAATTGGCTGACAATTGCTAAGGTGATGTGTTAACCCCTTTAAAGACTGCTGTGGGTGGAGTCCATGCCTAATTTGCAAAGATAAAGTTCACAAAGTGGAACAACCCAATTGTTTTAAGTTATCTGTAAATCGAGAGAGATGCTAGATGCGTGCTGAGGAATAAAAGTTATTACATATCATTGCCTTAAATGAGAACAGTTAAGCCATCTGTATTAAAGATTATCAGCAAGTTTATGAATAGCAACATTTCTTTGAAATCAGATCTTTTTTCATATATAAAATGCAAGCATATTTTAGTTTTTGGAATAGTCTTAAAGTGTGATTCATTTGTGAAGATGATGAAGGAATCAATAAGATATCAGCAAAGCATGCAAAGCCCAGCAAAACTAAATTTCAAAACTCCTGGTTGATGGAGTTTTACTTCATGAAACACAGCAGTCAAATGGAGCCTTTAATTCTTTGCACCTACTGCAAACAACATATCAACATAAGTCATTCTGGGGTGTTTGACTGTAAGGCTCTATGTAACATATTTGACATGCTGAATTAAACATTTATATTAGTTTTCTTTATTATTATTCATTATCTTAATCTTGTTAATATACTAACTGTTAATTGACCTATGGAGGTTTCCCATATATGATGTAGATTCATTTTTCTCTAGAGACAAGCATATCTCATGGTCAAACTGCATTAGATACATTTGTGACAATGCTAACATTATGGCTTCCAAAACAATTCAGTTCTGACCAGAATTTGCTCAAAGAATCTAGCAGGGTACAACAAAGAGTGCAGAGATGAACATTTGATTTACCTCAGCCTCCCTATTCAACAAATGAGAGCAGTAAAGACTGCATCTAATTAAATTTAAATTTTTCCAGCCAATGGTTTTTAAAGAAAGAAACTTGGTGTAAGTTTTTATTTAATATCAGTGAGGTTGTGAGGTCATTTATCTTACAAACACACTGATATTATGATAGATAATCCTCTCACACAAACACATTGATATTATGATAGATAATCCTCGACAGATTGAAACCACAAGCAGATCAGCACATCATTGCTGAGGAATATGCTGGTTTCAGAGCAGGATGTAGCATTATAGAATATATCTTCAACCTTAGAATCCTTTGTGAACAATATCTGCAACATCAACAGGTCCTCTATCTTATCTTCATTGACTTCAAAAAGGCATCTGACATTGTATGGCATGCAGCCTTGTGAGCCATCATGCACATATACAACATCAATGCAAAACTAAACAGCACCATTGAAAACCTGTGTGACGAAGTGACTAACCCAGTGCTCTTACATGGCAATACAGGAGAATTGGTTTGGAACCATAGTTGGAGTCAGAAAAGGGTGCCTACTCTCACCCACTCTCTTCAACATCTACCTGGAAAGGATCATGTCTGATGCCTTGGAAGACCATGAGAGCAGTGTCAGAGGTGGAGGCAGAACTTATCATCAACCTGCACTTCACTGATGATATAGATGGCTTAGCAGGAGATGAACAAGAACTGGAAACCTTAGTGAACTATCTCAACCTAGCATCACTAAGGTATGGGATGGAGATCAGCATTGAAAAGACCAAGCTAATGAAAAACAACCCAAGTGACTTCCAAAAGGAAATCAGAGTGAATGGACAGAAGCTGGTCACAGTGGCAAGCTTCAAATACCTTGGTGCTATCACCTTTGATGAAGGTTCAAAACATGAAGTTCTTTCCAGGATTGTGCAGACAACAGCTGCACTGGTCAGGCTAAAGCCCTATTTGGAAGGACAGTAACATCACACTTGGGTCCAAAGATCAAGCTTATGTGTTCCATTGTCATGTCCATATTCCAGTATGCATATGAGACATGGACCCTGACAGCAGAACTAGAGAGAAGAATCCATGCCTTGGAGATGAGATGTTATCGAAAGATCATGATAATCTCATACTTAGACCATGTCTCTAATGAAGAGGTTTGCATTAGAATCCAATGTGCAATTGGACCATGTGAAGATTTGCTCAGCACTGTAAAGAAATGCAAACTAAGATGGTATGGTCACATCTCTGCTCATCTGGCCTGTCAAAGACAATCCTACAGGGCACAGTGAGAGGAAAGAGAGAACGAGACAGACAGAATAAGAAATGGGAACATAACATCAAAAAGTGGACAGGCATGGAGTTTGCAAACCCAAAGAACAGGGTAAAACAGAAAGATTGTCCCAAAGTCATCAGTGGCTCCCCTACAGCCATCCAAGTTACAGGAGAAATGAAAATGAAAAAATGAAGTGTGGTTATAATTATGTGAGTGTGAGTGTCTGGTGATGATATCTGACAATGCCAAATCTACTTCCTTTGTAAGCATACTAAATGCTTTAAAGAAAAGTTATTTTCTTTTATTCAGATTTAAATTTCCAATCATTTTCTATAGGCTTATATGAAAAGATAGTATATTCTCAAATGGAAAACAATGTGGGGGTTTTATGTCACATGCACTGCCCCCCCCCCCAACCTCAAAACACTTTTTGAGTCTTGCCACCACCACCCCCGACATGCAAACACACTATCTGGGAATATGGCCAGTATGAGACAGGCTAGACAGGTTAGACAGGCAAGACAGGATAGAGAGGCAAAATAGGCTAAACCAGTAAGCCAGGCTAGACAGGTAAGACAGGTTAGACAAGCAAGACAGGATCAACAAGTAAGACAAGATAGACAGGCAAAATAGGCATAACCACTGAGTCAGGCAAGACAGGTTAAACAGGAAAGACAGGATAGACAAGTAAGATAGCTAGACAGGACTGACAGGATCAACAGACAAAATAGGCTAAACCAGTAAGTCAGGCTAGACAGGTAAGGCAGGATGACAGATAAGACAGGCTAGACAGGTTAGACAGGCTATACAGAATAGACAGGTAAGACAGGCTAGACAGGTAAGACAGGTAAGACAGGTAAAACAGGATACACAGGATAGATTGTCCTAAATTTTTAGTAAATACAGCAACTGATGCTGAAGGCATATGGCTTTTAAAATTTTAACCCCAAATATGTAATATTGTTTACAGTTATGAAACATGACTTCTGCTTCAACAGGTGAGACAGGTAGGATAGGCAATCACAGCATGTAAGTAGAAATGTTGCCAGAATTTACATGAAGGTCGGATCTACCTTCTTGTCACCAAAATAAAGAGGGTGGGGATTCAAAATAATGGGTGGAAATACCACCCTAGTCATTATTTACCAACACTTAAATATCGGTTACTATTTCTTCCTGGTCACTCTGGTGTTTGGTCACTACTAAAACCAAACTTTTCCTAAGATTCCCCCTTCTATTTGCACAAGCATTAATCTGTTAACTGTTTCTGAGATTAATCTGTTCCTTATCTGTGTATGAATATTGTTCTGTGCATTTAATTGAACCAGCTTGAACAAATTAGGAAACTGTATATTATAGCTCTTTTGTAGAATTTTCCACAGTTCATTTATTGCCTCATGAAAATCTGATCCAAAATGCATGTGATCTGGTGACTTGGCATGTCACATGAGATGACCAATTATTATTTAAATGCTGATTTCTAGCTATTTTTATGTATTTTATATCAAACAAAATTGGGTCTACGTTAATATTATATCATATACACATGGGCCTATTATAATATTAAAGCTTATAAATATAGGCCTTTTGTAATATTATATCAAACAAAATTGGGTCTATGTTAATATTATAGCATATGAACTTGGGCCTATTTTAATAATATAGCTTATAAATATTGACCTGTTGTAATATTATACATAAACATGAGCCTATTGTAATATTAAAGTAAATAATCATGAGCCTATTGTAATATTATAGTATATAAACATGGTCTATTGTTATATTACAGCAAACAGACTTGGATCTATGGTAATATAATATCATAGAAACTTGGGCCTATTGTAATATTATTGCAAATAATCTCATGTCTATTATAATACTGTAGCAACTAAACCTGGGCCTATTGTATTATTATAGCAAATAATATCAGCCCAATTGTAATATTGCAACAAAAAATGTGGGCCTATTGTAATATTATATCATATAATATTGGCATATTGCAATATTACAGCAAATAAACATGGACCTGTTGTAATATTACAGCATATGAACTTGGGCCTATTGTAAGATTATATGATATAAACATGGGCCTATTGTAATATTATAGCAAAAAAAGTTGGTCCATGGTAATATCATAGCAAGTAAACATTGTCTATAATAATATTGTAGCAAATAACTTGGTCTATGGTAATAGTGTATCATGAAAGCTTTGGCCTATTATAATATTATATATAATCTCAGGCCTATTGTAATACTGAAGCAAATATAAATGGGCATATTGTAATATTATAGCAAATAATCTCAGCCCTATTGTAATATTGTAGCAAATAAATGTGGATCTATTGTAATACTATAGCATATAAACTTGGGCCTATTGTAATATTATAACAAATACACTTGTGCCTATTGTAACATTATAGCATATAAACTTGGGTCTATCTAATATTATAGCAAAACAACTTGGGTCTATGGGGTAGTAGTATATCAAATAAACTTGAGTCTATTGTAATATCATTGCAAATAAACTTGGGTCTATTGTAATATTATAGAATATAATCTTAGGTATATTGTAATATTATAACATGTAAACATGGGCCAATTGTAATATTATATGCAAATAAAATTGGGCATATTTTAAATTATAGCAAATAAACTTGGGTCTATGATAATATTATAACATAAATTTGGGTCAATTGTAATTTTATAGCAAAATAAACTTGGGACTATTGTAATATTATAGCATATACTTTGGTCTTTGATAATATAACATATAAACATGGACCTATTGTAATATTATAGCATACAAACATGGGCCTATTGTAACATTATAGCATACAATTATGAACCTATTGTAATATTATACCAAAGTTACAGCAGAATCCAGCATCAAATATAGAAAATATCTTAACTTTTAAAAAGATGTGATCCTTCTTCATTGTTCACCATACTGATTAAACAGGTGACAGGCAAGTCAGGAACACCATGCATAGCACTGCATACTTACAGTAATATTATTGCACAGTTTCACTTAAATGCAACATATGACTTTAAAAAACACATTTTCCACTTTACTTCATGAACTTACCTGACCAACAGTGAGTCATTGCTGTAGATCTCATATTTAGCACTGGAGCGGAGAGGTCGGGTGTAGCCTCTGGTATACCATGTCAGATTATACACCACTGTACTAAACACCTGGCAGTGCAGAATGGCATTGTTACCAGGCAAAACAGAGACATTACTTGGCACTACGATTTCTGGAGGTGGTTCTGTAAATGAAATGACTTTACCACATGACTAATGCATCATCTACATTAATTAAATGATTTTACTTCATGACTACTGTATTATCTAGGTTAATAAAATAATTTTACCACATGACATCTATGTCAACTGGGTCAATGAAATGATTTACCACATAACTACTGTATCATCTAGGTTAATTAAATGATTTTTACTACTGTGTTTTTGAGGTTAACAGTCATAACATATTCCTTTTGGTATTAGATCATGATGACATTGCAAATAACATGGTGTCATGTAGGTTAAAGACATAATGTCTGAGGCATCCAGTAATTTCATTACTGTAACATTATTTATTATATAAGTTTGAAATTTTGAAAATTATTGGTGAAATAATTTTCATATTCTTCTCATGCCAATAATTTAATGTGTGAAAAATAAATGCTTATGTTTTCAAATGTAAATGTACAAAAATATTTCCCATCATGTCATGTGATACTTTATTGTGTGTGCCTACATAAGTTACATCTGTAGCAAAATAAACATCTGCTTTGTGAGCTAGAACAAATAAACAGCAGTAGCACTTCCTTTCAGAAATGTAAATTAAAAAATTTTACTAAAAAATGTCACTTGTTGCCTTTCACATCTCTTTGAAATTATTTCTCCTTACAATCATTCAACTCATATCAAAGAGTAAAATCATTCAAGTCATATCAAAGAATAAAATCATTCAAGTCATATCAAAGAATAAAATCATTCAACTCATGTCAAAGAATAAAATCATTCAACTCATGTCAAAGAAAATAAAATCATTCACCTCATATCCAAGGATAAAATCTTTCAACTCATGTCAAAGAGTAAAATCATTCAAGTCATATCAAAGAATAAAATCATTCAAGTCATATCAAAGAATAAAATCATTCAACTCATGTCAAAGAACAAAATCATTCAACTCATGTCAAAGAAAATAAAATCATTCACCTCATATCCAAGGATAAAATCTTTCAACTCATGTCAAAGAATAAAATCATTCAACTTATGTCAAAGAATAAAATCATTCAACTTATATCAAAGAGTAAAATCATTCAAGTCATATCAAAGAATAAAATCATTCAACTCATGTCAAAGAATAAATCATTCAACTCATGTCAAAGAAAATAAAATCATTCAACTTATGTCCAAGGATAAAATCATTCAACTCATGTCAAATAATAAAATCATTCAACTCATGTCAAAGAATAAAATCATTCAACTCATATCAAAGAATAACATCATTCAAGTCATATCAAAGAATAACATCATTCAAGTCATATCAAAGAATAAAATCATTCAACTCAGTCAAAGAATAAAATCATTCAACTTGTGTAATATATTCCATTCAAAATAAGCACATGTGTAAGATTCTGCACTGTTGTAATATCCTTGATGTATGAAAAGCACAATGTAATTTGCATAAGTCCTGATTTTCTTCACAATGAACTGAAGAACAGTTACAACTGACTGAAATTCTAATAGTTACATACTCGTCAAAACTTAATTAAACAATGATATGTAAGTTCTAATCTGAAAATTTGCTAAATTAAACTGACAGATTCTATCAAGAATTCTAATAAAAGTGCGGAGTTTGCACAATTTAAAATTTTTCAAAACTGAAACCATGTGAAACATGGAATACAATAGTTGACACTCTGTGACCCATACAAGATAGTCTTGCTGGAAACTGCAATTGTTTTCCTCACCAAACTTATTGTTTATGGGAAGGACCAATTATGAAAAAAAACTTTTGCTACCTGCTGACAAGGAACATTGTACTGGAGTTGGTATTCAAATAATGTAATATTGTTTACTAACCACTAATGTCGAGGAAAGTTTGAACTGCCCTGGAACCAGCCACGTTAGTTGCATTACAGGTGTAGATCCCCTCAGAAAACTGACTGGCTTGTGGAATCTCCAGGATTGCTGTTCCAGAATCACTGCAAAATGTAGCAAGCTGAGTTACATATTTATAGGTTACTGCATTCATGTGGGAAAATATGAACAAGTTTTTCTTAGCAATACAACATGACATAAGGAGTGAAGTATTACTCTAAAAAAATGAGTTCATAATTTCCCCATACAAATGTAGTAACCTTCGTATTATATACTCATTTTGCTTTACTATCTAAGGCTGAATAATAAAAAGAACACACTACAAGAAACAAAGTAGTTGAATTTACTTCAGTGATTACCCATTTGATCCAGAATCAAACACTAAATCTGTTCACTGTGCTACATTTCACTGACTGGCTCCAATCCAATATATCTATCTGACCTCACCCATGTGTACATCACCTCTAGAAACTTACACTCCTCTTCTGACACTTGCATTCTCATTGTTTCCACTGTTAAAATGAAGTCATACAGACAACATTCTTTTGTGTACCAGGGCCCAAATACATGGAACAAATTTTCCGTAGATCTTAGACACAAGAACAACAGTGATTTCATTCAAGAATGCTCTTAAAACTCGCCTATTTTGACTACAAGAACAGACTTAGTGCTATGATACACCTTCAGTATGTGCAGAACATGACATCTCATCTATTTACACTGTTATGATACACCTTCAGTGTATGCAGAACATGACATCTGACCTGTGTACACTGCTATGATACACCTACAGTGTATGCAGAACATGACCTCTCTCCTGTGTACACTGCTATGATACACCTTCAGTGTATGCAGAACATGACATCTGACCTGTGTACACTGCTATGATACACCTACAGTGTATGCAGAACATGACCTCTCTCCCATGTACACTGCTATGATACACCATTATACCCACACCCAATGTTTGATAGTCCCAACAAGACATCAATAGATGGTCCATTGTATCCACACCCAATGTTTAACAGTCCCAACAAGACAACAATGGATGGTCCATTATACCCACACACAATGTTTAATAGTCCAAACAAAACAACCTTGGATGGTCAAGTTTGTTTTGTCTAATATTTGCAACTAGACAACAATGGATCATCCATTATACCCACACCCAATGTTTAATCACCATGATTTGTCAAGTGGGTCTCTAACAAGACAACCATGGATGGACCATTATAACCACAACCAATGTTTAATAGTCCCAACAAGACAACCTTGGATGGTCCATTATATCCACACTCGATGTTTAATAGTCCTAACAAGACAACCATAGATGGTCCATTATACCCACACCCAATGTTTAATAGTCCTATACATAAGCACTAGTAGGGCATAGTTGATTCTACACAGCACTGACCCAATGAGACCTAAAACTTTTACCCCTACAAGCAATACGTTCCTTCCTTGTCCGAAAGGCAAATCGTTTGCAAACTTTATTGAACGATGGTGTAGAAAACCAAATGTTTTCATCTGGTTCATTGTGACCTTAACATTGAAGCTTGTAATCCAATATGTGTAATGAATTTCCTTGTAATCCAATATCTGTAATGAATTTCCTTGTAATCCAATATCTGTAATGAATTTCCTTGTAATCCAATATGTGTAATGAATTTCCTTGTAATTCAATATGTGTAATGAATTTCCTTGTAATCCAATATGTGTAATGAATTTCCTTGTAATCCAATATGTATAATGAATTTCCTTGTAATCCAATATGTATAATAAATTTCCTTGTAATCCAATATGTGTAACGAATTTCCATCCAGTATATGCAATGCCTCTTGGAATTTTGGCACAATTACATGGTGTGTGATTAAAGTTATTTTAAAGAAACCTTTGTCCTTGTTTGTATCACAGTGACACTGACCTTGGAATTTTGGCACAATTACATGGTGTGTGATTAAAGTTATTTTAAAGAAACCTTTGTCCTTGTTCGTATCACAGTGACACTGACCTTAGAATTTTAACAACAAAATCAATCAGTTTTTGTTTTTTCTTTTGAAAGTCATCAACAAAGTTTGATCAATGTCTTTGGTCTGTTGCTAAATGTCCTATGTGAAAACTGTGTCCTTATTTAATTTGGGTTATACTCCACAGTTTTCACTAAATGTTCCTTCTGATATATATGTCATCTGCTTCTGTAAAACCTGCCAAAAACTAGGGCTTTTGACATCTCATATGATTCAAAATAAATTCCATAGATTCTGTTGATTCAAGTAACTTAATTTGCCCTTCTCAAGAAGAAACCTGAAGAAAATCTAACAAAATTCTTAATTTCATCTAAAACATTTGATACATATTTTGCTTTCTAAAACTGGACATTCACTCTGGAGAATAGTTTTACATCTGAACCCTTTTATTGTCAAACAAAACTTTGATACTCACAGCATTCGGTACATACTGAATGTTTAATTAAATTGGATTCACACCAATCTAAGCATTCCTAAATTCTTTATCAATAACAAATAATCGCACAGCTCAAATGATTGGACTCACTTTTTATTTACAAGTATAGCACTGTGCAAAATGCTAACTGTGGGCTGGGACCTTAATGGCCATTAAGGATTCCAATTAATTCAATAATTGTGTGTTTGTTTTACTTTTTCATTACTTTTGGTTTCTTTCTTTAATAAATGGTAAAAAAATCTCCCATGTTTTGATTATACATAATAACTGGCCAGTCAAATTTATGATTTTAGTGAATTTGAATAATTTGAGTGACAAAGCTAGAACAATGTCCTTATTTCCATAAAGTAATGCAAATGCTTTCAATGAAAATTCATGTGCAGATAATAAAGTACTAAAAATATGGGACAAATTTAGTATCAACAGGTTAATCAAGTGAATTATTACAGCCACATGTCCCTGATAACCTTAACTTTTAACACCCTTAACACATTCTAGAAATAGCACAAACCTAAAAATTCAAGTCAGAATCTTGCTATTGAATGCATGTTACTAAGACATAAAATGATGCCATTTGCCAATTGGCAATAACAATCATGACATATCATAATAAAAGAGATTGGGGGTTGGTAAACATCTGTTTTCAGTATAATTTTTCCAACTATGGCAATTTTTACCATTAATTGTAATAAATTTGCCAAAAAATTTGATAAATATTTAAAGAACAAGAATCTAAAGTTAAAAAATATTTGTTATATACAGTGGCCTTAGGTTCTTAAGGTTACATGCCACAGTTTTTGCAAAATTTAACATGTTGACATGTATGTAATCTGCCTGAGGATCATTCTTTGCAACCTGCCAAAAGTGGGGCCTTTAACCTTGTTGACAGCAACAGTGACAGTGGCTGGAAAAGTGGTATATACATAATTCAGATGCAAGACAATAAAATAAAAAAGTCGGAATGACATAAAAATGAAACATAAGCTTAAAGTTTCCAAGTGAAATTAAAATTATTTGTACAAAATTATAAAATGATATACAAACAATAATGCAGTTTATCTACAAAGAAATAATTTTAATGTAAACGTGTATCACTGATGGGCAAATGTACAGAATGTACTGTGTTACTCACCCAAAATACTGCTCAATTCCCTTCTGTACCTCCTCTCTGAACCACCTTACAGTATATGGTACCATACTCTCAATGAGACAAGTAACCACAGCTGTGGTGCTATAGTAACCATGCGTAACCTCTGGCATGTGGACTTCAGGTGGCAAGGGCATCTGTGGGCTGATGGCAGTTGGAGTCAGTCTCTGAATCACAAAACCCTTGTCATCAATTCCACTCACCTGAAGAACAAAATGAGGATCATGCAAGTGTGGTTACCAGATGCCAAGAAAGGCTTGAAGACAGCCTCAAGAATGTTTAAGACACATAGTTAATAAGGTGTATCACTGTTAACAAATTTTCATAACAATCCCAATAGTTCATGTCTCCAGAGAACACACTCCATATTGCATCTTCTATACACTTATGATTGCATTTTTAGACTCTCTATAAAGGGAATGTTTTAAAACAAAGTGCAATATACTAATTGTATAGCGTACATACTCATATATTAGTCGGAACTGACCAAGTGTAATACACCCATAGTGTAGCATATATACTCATGCATGAGTCTGAACTGACCAAGTGCAATATACCCACAGAGTTGCATATATGCTCATGTATGAGTCAGAATTGACGAAGTGTAATACACCCAGTGTAGCATATATACTTGTGTATGAGTCTGAACTGACCAAGTGTAATATAATTATAGTGTAGCACATATACTCATGCATGAGTCAGAATTGACCAAGTATAATACACCCATAGTGTAGCAGATATACTTGTGTATGAGATGGAATTGACCAAGTGTAATACACCCATTGTGTAGCATATATACTTGTGTATGAGATGGAATTGACCAAGTGTAATACACCCATAGTGTAGCATATATACTCATGTATGAGATGGAACTGACCAAGTGTAATACACCCATAGTGTAGCATATATACTCGTGTATGAGATGGAATTGACCAAGTGTAATATAACCATAGCATAGCATATATACTCATATATGAGTTAGAAATAACCATATGTAATACAGCCATACTGTAATGTACATACATGTGTACAAATCTGAATTGACCAAGTGTAACACAAGCATAGTGTAGCATATATATTCGTGTATGAGTCTGAACTGACTAAGCATAACACAAGTATAGTGTAGCATATATACTTGTGTACAAGTCTGAACTGAACAAGTGTAACACAAGCATAGTGTAGCATATATACTTGTGTACATGTCTGAACTGAACAAGTGTAACACAAGCATAGTGTAGCATATATACTTGTGTACAAGTCTGAACTGAACAAGTGTAACACAAGCATAGTGTAGCATATATACTCTTATATGAGTTAGATCAAACTGCAAACTGCACATAATGCATCAGAACAAGATCAGAGTTTATGCAAGTTATTAATCAGTAGAACAAACAACATAAACCCAGATCTTCGAGAACATTGTTGTGATGGCAGATCAAGTGTATATGTTACTTGCAGTTGGATCAAACAAGTATACTTGGTGGGGAGCATGGATCC
Organism: Megalonaias nervosa; assembly: GCA_016617855.1. NCBI lineage: Eukaryota > Metazoa > Mollusca > Bivalvia > Unionida > Unionidae > Megalonaias > Megalonaias nervosa. The sequence goes on along the minus strand of JAECUM010004096.1, from coordinate 22,621 downwards.
GCGTTCACGTTGCGCTCCCCATCAGTACTCAACCAAGGCTCTGTCCAAGGCTGTGGAAACAAAGGATCCAACTTGCAAACCGAATTCAGCAATGAATCCCAGTTATGTGCCACCATCAAGAGCAGCCCCTGATGTGCCAATGTCCGCTTACTTTCAAGCCATTGGACTGGCCCTACGAGTTTTACAACTTAACATTGAGGGTCTCTCAGCAGCCAAATGAACCATCATCAGCACTACAGCCCACCGTCATAATGTTGACATAATCTGTCTGCATGAGACTCATGTAGCAGACCAGGTGGTAGCTTGATATACCATTGGAGACTTTGACCTTATTTCATCAACACATGACTCCAAATTCGGCCGTGCTACGCATGCATGCTGCGACATTACTGATGCCTCTCCAGTTTTCTATACCAGATTCTGCAATGTGGTCCAGGTTGGAGTGTACAAGATTGCTAATGTCTACAAACTACCCAGTGCCCACTGGGACAACAATATGCTTCCAAATCTCGAACACCCAGCCATCTATATTGGCGACTTCAACAGCCATCACCCTGACTGGGACTACTCACACTCCGGTGAAGACAGGGAACACTTGGCAGAGTGGGCAATGAACAATGACCTTTTTCTGACCCACGACTCCAAACAATGTGGGACCTTTCACTCTGCAAGATGGCAAAAAGACTACTCACCTGACCTCTGCTGGGTCAGCTCCACTGGTGACCATCCTCAGCCAGTCAGTCAAACTGTTCTAGATGACTTCCCCCACACCCCCAGTCACCTCAGACCAATACTTATCCATAATGGACTACAGCAGCTGGCTATACACAGCTCTTCACAGTGACGCTGGAACTGCCGCAAAGCAGATTGGATGAAGTACGCTGACATACTGGAGCATAGCATAGTCACCATACCATCTCACTGCATCCCAATCAAGGAATCCTACCACCGCTTCCAAAGAGCCATATTCAAGGCAGCCACTCAATCTGTCCCTCATGGTCGTCGTCCAGTCTAGACACCCTGTTAGGATGAAGAATGTCAAGTTCTTCTCAAGGAATATGAAGTATCTGGAGACCCAGACATAGCAGATCACCTGATTGATTCCCTGGACACCGTCAGGCACACTCGCTGGGAGGAAACTACAGGATCATTCAACTTTACGTGCTCCAGCCAGAAATGCTGGAGCTTGATTCGAAGATTTGGCACCACTCAGCAACCACCAGTTCAAGCTCACTCTGTTGTCAAGCCAAATGCAGTAGCTAGCCACTTATTACAAGTGTCAAAAGCACCCCTGGAGAAACAGCACCAACGTCAAGTACGAGATGAGTGGCAACAATACTGCTGTCGGAAGTCAGATGAACTAGATCAAAATACTCCAGAGGCATTTACAACAATAAAACTTGAAATGGCAAAGCAGCAGGATATGACAACATCCTGCCTGAGCTCCTGAAGCATCTTGGCCTGAAGGCAAAGAATGGCTTGCTGCATTTTACACCTGGGTTGTTAGGGAAAAGTGCATGCTGACTTTGTGGCATCAGGCAAAGATTATTGTGATACCAAAGCCTGGCAAAGATCCCAACAATGCGGTGAGTTATCAGCCGATCTCCTTGCTTTCAGTCTGTTTTAAGGTACTGGAGTGCCTGATTCTCCAAAGAATTGGTCCTGACTTGGAGAATATCATAACTGTTGAGCAGGCAGGCTTCAGGCATGGCTGTAGCACTTGCAATCAAGTCCTTGCCCTGACTACATTTGTTGAAAACGGGTTTCAGAGAAACCTTAAAACTGGAGTTGTTTTTCTAGATCTAACAGTGGCATATGACACGGTCTGGCATGCAGGTCTGCTGTTGAAAATTTCCAGAGTATTGCCATGCTGGATAGTTGAGACTATTGAACTGTTCCTTCGCAACAAGCACTTCATAGTTTACATCAGAGAGAAATGCAGCTCATGGAGGCATCAGACCAATGGACTCCCACAAGGGTCTGTTCTTTCACCAAGTTTGTTCAATGTCTACATCAATGACTTACCTGTAACACAGTCGCACAAGTTCATGTATACAGATGACATTGCTCTCAGGACCCAAAGTCACTCATTTACTGAGCTTGAGGAGGTATTGAACAAGGACCTGGAGGAAATGACGGACTTCTTCAAGAAATGGCATCTACAGCCAAGCACAACAAAGACAGTCTCCAGCGTCTTCCACCTTAACAATGCAAATGCGAACTGTGAACTTCACATCCTCCTCAATAGGCAGCAAGTAAAATACGACCCGACACCAACATACCTTGGTGTGACTCTGGACAGATCACTGACATTCTACTACCACCTAAAGAAAACTGCAGCAAAACTTAGCACTCGAAACAACCTACTCCGCAAACTGGCTGGCTCAACCTGGGGCGTTAGTGCTTAGACACTCAAGACATCAGCACTGGCCCTCTGTTATTCGACAGCCAAGTATTGCACTCGTGTCTGGGCTCGATCATCCCATACTAAGCTAACTGATGTCCAGCTCAACACAACAATGCACATAATCTCTGGAGCACTAGGTCCTACTCCTTTACCATGGCTGCCAGTACTCAGCTATATTCCTCCTCCACATCTGCATCACCAGGAAGCAACCACAAAAGTGTTGGCTAAGGTCTATGCCAGTGAGAAACTTCCACTGTACATGGACATCACATGACATCACATCCAGCAGTTTGCTTGACTTCGAGATGCCCAATCTGGTTAGGTCTGTTGCCAGAGGATATGACAAATATTTCATCATGGAGTGTTGAATGGTCTTCAACAGATGTTGTAAACCTCTCCCTCATAGCTGAGCCATCTGTCTGCCCTCCTGGCTTCAACCTTCCACATCATCTGTGGACCACACTGAACCACTTTTGGACAGGAAAGGGTCATTGTGCAGTCAACCTTGTCTGATGAGGCCAGGCCACTAACTCTTCCTGTTGCTGTGGAGCTCTTCAAACCATGTCACACATTGTGAACAACTGTCCACTGACAAAGTTCCCCAGTGGACTGCAGGCTCTGCATGTTGCTGATGATGATGCTGTTAAATGGCTGAGCATGCACTGCACATGATAATAATAATAAGTGTACTTAGTAATTTCAATGAACTGCATAAATTCAAATCTGGTGTAAAATAGTGTGAGATGTATTTCAGATGTTACATTACACAATATTACACTAATCTGAATGGTGTAATACCAACTATTATTGTGTTGCTATATATTTTCATAGCACTAGGTTATTCCCTGCTCCAATATGGTAATTGGACTTCTGGAATTATACATAAAATGACCCCAGTCTGATACCTTAGTCAAAGTCCCACAATCAAAATACTGTCCTTCTTTTCACTTGGAACCAGTCCAAAAGGTCATCAGAGCAAGGAGGGAGGAGGGACTTGGGCAATCATAGCCAGTAAATAGTACATAATTAAAATTAATGATAACCCCTCCCTCCCTCAAAAACTACATTTTCATAGCAGTCATACGTTACATACTTATATTGTGCTGCTGAATTTGCCAGCCAGTTGGAGGCTGATGACCTAAGAAAAGGCTGTCAAAGTGAAATCACCATTGCTGTCAGTAGGATGCTCCATGGCAGACTGGAGGTTGATCTCACAACTTGTTGGACGGATACAACGGGGTCCAAAAGCATAAATACACTCACTCTTGTGTGACATTAGTCAAAGGTAAAGCAACAACAGCATGGAGTGAGATCACCAGATGGCAGCTTTTCATCACATCATTCATGCCCATGAGCCTGACCTCATGGGTTTTGATTTTCATGAAAGAAAGATCTCTCTCAGAGTGAAACTGATATGCTCTTTTATTAGTCTGCACAATCCACCTCACGATTGTGACAGCCAAAATGTTGGCAGTACCTTTTAAGAGGGTGAAAAAGATAGCTATGACCCTAATTCTTTTCTCTTTTGATTTAGATAGATACAAGAATAAAGCTCTAACCTTGGAAGTCGACTGCCTTCTAGCCTGAGTATTGCAACTGGTAACCTTGCTTTAAAATTGGCCACGAATCTAGCCTGAGTATTGCAACTGGTAACCTTGCTTTAAAATTGGCCACGAAGAGGCATCAAGAGGGAACCTGTTGTTCAGCCTCACTGCAAGTAAGTGTAGCACCAATGATTTTTCCAACAAATGAAAAAGTGTCTCTGCCACTGATGGACGACTGTTTGCCCTGTCTGGACATGCTGTCTGCTTGAATATATCTCTTCCCTGGAATGTGGCAGGCTGTGTGAGTGATCTCCTCCAAAGCTGTCCAATGGAGGAGGCTTCAGACTTCCAAGCTGAAAGAAAGGACATGAGTGTCCCATTGACATCTGAGGTGTGCAATGACCAATTGTTGTCCATAGTGATGATGACACAGCAGTATCTTATTCAGCTAACTCAAAAAAAATCCCACATTGCTAGATTGTTAATATCAAGTGAAGACTGAGACACAGGTCTAGCAGGTCTTCCCCAAGTGAAGACTGAGACCACAGGTCTTGTAGGTCTTCCCCCTTCAGGTTCTAGGTGAGATCCCCAGCCTGAATCAGAGGCATCAGCATAAAGAAAGCATTGAAATTCCATTCTTTTGATCAGAACTTCAGTCAGAAATGGTCCTGATATTTCTGCCAGCTTGGATGGTGATGCCGTTTGGATCCTAAGTAGATCTGAGTGGATAGGGGGTTATTGTAAAGTGTACAGTTTGCTAGAAGAAAGAACTAGAAAGACCACATGTATGAAGCAAAGTCAGCTGATCTATTCAGAGTTCTCATGAAAGAGAGGCAAACAGACAACAAATTCTTACCTGGCCTTGCTATGTGCATAAGTATTTGTGACATTTTGTCAGAAGGAATACTATCACTTTATGTATGAGAAAATTTATCTCCATGTAAATAGAATTTTGAGAGTGGATCAGATCCGACTTCTCCCGACTGAGAATTAGGCCTATTTGAGTGACTGTCTTTAATGGAGACATATCATTTAAGAGGGCACTTCTTAAGATGTTGTGCATCAACCAGTCATCAAGGTACTGGGGGATGAGACCTTAAGGACCTTAAATGAGATGCTATTAAACTCATCACACAAGTGAGGGCTCTAAGTGTGGAAGCTAGACTGAAAAGAAGAGCCCAAAACTGGAAGATCTCCTGTCCCAAACAAAGCTGCAGATATTTTCTGTGGGCTGGGAAGATGGGAGATATAGAGAGACTGCCCAGTCATTCACCCTGATGACATTAATAAATAAGGTGGATGCATCCAGCATGAAACGCTCTTCCAAAGGAAAATTGTTCAATGGTGAATGATCAATAATCCCCTGAAACTTTTCCCTTTCTTTGAAACTAGGGTAAAACACCTGGACTTTGGATGTTTGTCACCCTCTACTGTATACTTCCTAAGAAGAGAAAACACCTCTTCCCGCAGTTGGGACTGACGGAACCCAATCTCGGTCCTTGGAAAGGGTGGCGGGTCTTGGTAACCCTACTTCATTGTGGAAAGGTCCTATGGATCATCTGTGAGGTCCAACCAAACCTCTGAAAAAAAGCTCAACTTAGCACCTACTGGAACATTGAAAAGAAAGGGACCTGGTAGGAGAGGGCGTGACTCATAAGGGATAAGTGCCTCCCTCCTCAGGGAAGGGAGAGGGGTCCCTTAAATGTTAAGTCACTGTGTGGCATACAGTCTTTGTAATAGGGTACTATGTCAAGAATATGTGTTACTCAGTATTAAATTGTTAGGTGGTATACCAAATGTCATGTACAATTTTTATTTTATGACACTATGATACAAAAATGTTGCACTACTCAATATTATATTTTTAGATGTTATGTCACAGTGTGGTATACAGTCTTTGTGACATGGTAGTATGCCACATGGATGTTGATTTACTCAATATTACATCATTAGGTATTATGTTGCAGTAAGGTAATCAACAACAAATTAAAAAATTTAATAGGAATGATCATATAAGGAATTTCAGCTGTTATTTATGAGAAAGAAATATGTTTGTTCCACAAATATGCCTAATTCATTTTCTGGTCCAACTGTGTACATATACTATGATTTTGCCTGCTTCTCTCAGATAATAAACTCACTCTCACAGAAAATTATACAGTACCTTAACATAGAAGAATTGGCCAGGTGGCGTAAAGGAGCTAAGGTTGTATATTTCTGGCTGATCAGTGTCACGAATCAGGGGAAATTCCATCAGGGTCACCCCTTTGAGGTCGACCAGTTCCAGCCGGGAAAACCCACCAGGCTTTGGTAAGTTTGTGCTATTTATTAAAGTGAAGGTTGGTATTCCTGAAAGAGTATAACAATCACAAGAAAAGAACTTTGAGAACATTTTTAAGAAAAATAAAGAAAGGAATAAATTTATATTTTCTTATAACATCTTAAGCATGACCTTTCATCAAACAGTACACATATTATATGTTTTTGATATAACATGTGCACCATATTATATAAAAAACATGTGAGACATATCATGTAAAAATCATGCGAGCCTTATCATGTAAAAAACATGTGAGCCATGCCATCTAAAAACATGTGAGCCATATCATGTAAAAAAAAACATGTGACCCATATCATGTAAAAAACATGTGAGCCATATCATGTAAAAAATGTGAGCCATACCTTGTAAAAATTATGTAAGCCATACCATGTAAAAAACATGTGAGCCAAATCATGTAAAAAATGTGAGCCATAATATGTAAACATTATGTAAGCCATATCATGTAAAAACCATGTGAGCCATACCATGTAAAAATTATGTGAGCCATATCATGTAAAAAACATGAGCCATACCATGTAAAAATTATGTGAGCCGTATCATGTAAAAAACATGAGCCATACCATGTAAAAATCATGTGAGCCATATCATGCAAAAAACATGAGCCATACCATCTAAAAAACATCTGAGCCATATCATGTAAAAAACAAGTGAGCCATACCATGTCAAAATTAACAAACCTTATGAATATTAATGCAATATATTTTTGTCATATACTGCAAAAGACATAATTGTACTTCATACAGTGTTACATTGTGGGGGCAAAAATAAACCTGAAGAAATCTAAACGACAACGACACATGTAAACTATAACATGGTTCATACGGAAACTTCATTGGGGAATTCAAGTACTTTCCAACACTTATTAAGGACAAAAATGTAGTTTCCAAGCACTCTAATTAACTGCGAAAAAACTTAGGAAAAATGTTGAATATTGTCAAGGAACTGAGTGTATTGAATGTTTATGCTTCATACCTGAATTAAAATGTTCCCAGGTTTTGTTTCTGCTTGCAGCATTACCTGGGAGTAGTTTATTGTGCCTTAAATTATTTCAAAATACTGAGTTAGGTTTACTCCATGATGCATGAGTGATGTGCTTGCAATAAGAAAACCTATAACCACCTTAAGCTCTCTGGAAGAAGATTGCACCATAACGAGAGTATTTATAGACTCAAGTTAGACAGTAATGTCAAAAGTTTTGTCAGGAAGCTGTCCACTTTACAGGAGCAATCTTCACCTAAAGAGACAGGTGAAATATAAAATTGTGTTTCCTTTTTACTGTCCATATTATGTGACAGAATTATTTTGATATATTGGATGTTCCAGTATTTATTCTAAATTTTACAGATAGTGAGACCTATGTAATATAATGCCATGTTATTAGATACACTAAAGTCTGTTTACAAGTTAGCCATTATATAGCTGAATGAATTTAAATGTTGCATCTATTACAGGATGAGAAAATGTTCAAGTTCTTATAGTTCTGTAAGATAATTCTTCTTGGATACAGATTCATATAGGACTCTGGTTATTAAAATGACAACAGTAGTTCCAGTGAAGTGATTTAATATGTAACAAGCAACTTCACATGCTCACATATGTAACGTATATCACTGCATTTGTATGTGACTGTTTCATTTACTACATGGCTTTGGTTGGTATAATTTCAGCTGTCTGAATCTGGAGATGTGACTATGTGTCTAAATTTGGAGGTGTGACCATGTGTCATAATTTGGAAGTATGACTATGGTTCTGGATTTGGAGGTGATTTTGGAGGTGTGACTATGGTTCTGGATTTGGAGGTGATTTTGGAGGTGTGACTATGGTTCTGGATTTGGAGGTGATTTTGGAGGTGTGACTATGGTGTGAATCTGGAGGTGTGACTATGGTGTGAATCTGGAGGTATGATTTTGGATGTAGTGATGATATCTTGATTGCAGAGTTGTAGGACTCAGTGTGGTTTTGTATAACCTGTGTACTGCTGTCATTGGTGACATTGGCTTTGAGGAAGATAGTGGTTTTCTCATGGTGAGGGACCATAGCATTAGGGCCAACAGGTATGCAATGAACAAGGGGGTTCTTGAAGGATCCTTTGATAGACTGGGAGGGGTGGGCCATGTGGCTGCTAGATCATATGAGACAGTGGTGGTACTGAAGATACATTGTGGTCACCAACTGGATGCCACAAGACATATGTTCCATTTTTAAATTTAAAAGTATCACTATTTGTGTCAAAATCCCAAATGTATTCAGTATCAATACTTGAGTGAAAATATATATATTTGTATATATCATACTAGGTGGATGAAATATTATTTGTATTTGTGCAAATTCCATACTTTCTTCCCCGTTGATGAATAATTATTACTCATACATAGTTGTGCAAATTCATACTTTGGTACCCTTGGTGGTAGATGCAACACTGTTTATTTTTGTGTTAATTCCTAAACATTGATTATCCAGGGTGATAGATCCATAAGTCAATCCAATTTGTGTATGATTTCTATTCATTGATTCTTGTTGATTACTTGTTTAAGTTATACATTACAATTTGTTCTGTTTTGTGTAATCTTAGGTGCAACAGGACCAGAAATGTCCCATTTTGAGACTTTGATTTTCAGTTACCATGATTGGTAGGCAAGTTGATAGGAATGTTTCTACCATCAACATGATGTAAGCTGATCTAACATCTTTTGATAAACACATATAGCTCACTGTTAAGCCAATCAAACATCTTTTGATAAACACATATAGCTCACTGTTAAGCCAATCAAACATCTTTTGATAAACACATATAGCTCACTGTTAAGCCAATCAAACATCTTTTGATAAACACATATAGCTCACTGTTAAGCCAATCTAACATCTTTTGATAAACACATATAGCTCACTGTTAAGCCAATCAAACATCTTTTGATAAACACATCTAGCTCACTGTTAAGCCAACCAAACATCTTTTGATAAACACATCTAGCTCACTGTTAAGCCAACCAAACATCTTTTGATAAACACATATAGCTCATTGGTTTATTTTTTTACCTCACCCATATATATTTGCAGGAAATATACATCCCATGAGAGGCACTTCACTGACTCTTTAATCAGCCTTAAGAACTCAGTCAACACAACATTCATTCACTTACATCAGGTGGCTACAGTCTAAAACAAGGCTCAGTACCAATGACCCAGTCAATACATCATCCTTTCATTCACATCATGTCAAGTGGCTACAATCCCAAACAAGGCTCAGTACCAATGACCCAGTCAATACAGCATCCTTTCATTCACATCATGTCAAGTGGCTACAGTCCCAAACAAGGCTCAGTACCAAAAACAGTCAACACAGCATCCTTTCATTTACATCATGTCAAGTGGCTACAATCCCAAACAAGGCTCAGTACCAATGACCCAGTCAATACAGCATCTTTTCATTCACATCATGTCAAGTGGCTACAATCCCAAACAAGGCTCAGTATCAAAAACAGTCAACACAGCATCTTTTCATTCACATCATGTCAAGTGGCTACAATCCCAAGCAAAGCTCAGTACCAATGACCCAGTCAACACAGCATACTTTCATTCACATCATGTCAAGTGGCTACAGTCCCAAACAAGGCTCACTTCTAATGAGCAAACCAACCAAAAGTCCTAATGAATATCTATGTACAACTCTAAATTAAAATCCAATTTCAAACTTTTTAAAAGGATCTTTAATTTCCTTTCATGATTTTGATGTCAGTAAATCAGTGTTTTTCAGCAAAATATATTGTTTCAAAATTCAAGCACTTTACAAACACTAATGAGTGTTTTCAAGAACTTTTCTGGAACCATTTAGAGCTATCCTCAAATTTAAACACTTTTCAGGGTAAGCATCAAACTTCAAGCACTTTTTAAGATGTATCAACCCTGTATCAAAACTAAAAAAGACAAGATGGCCTGAAATGGTTTCATTTGCTTCATGGTAAATTGACCTTTAATTCAAATTTAAAATTGGTCTGGATAGTGTGTATGTGCTGTACTTAAAGGTATTTGCTGTATAACACCAATCAAAACTGAAACTCTAAAACAATCTGGACATAAAATCCCGGATGAGAGGGTGCTCTCTATTAAATTTTGGTCAAAACTGTTAAAGTTGCTTAGATAAGAAAAAGATTTTTTTAAAATCCTATTTACAATAAAAACAAAGCAAGATAATATGGCCTAATTTGTAACGACAGTCCCTGCAACAGACTGATGCTACTGTCCAAAAAGAATTTACAGGAATTCTTAAAATAGTTTGTTTCTTCCTTCAATTTTTTTCTTTGAATTGTTAAGTATTGATATTGTCCTCATTATTCTGACATACTCCAGCATATCAAATTTAGTAATGAAAATATGTTTTTGAACTGTTTGAGTTATTTCCACGCCATAACTGTAGTACAATAATCCCCGACATGGCCTTTATTCTTGAACCCAATATCACTGTATTCCTCTCAGATTCTGCTAAAAATAAACCACATCCCAAGTTTGATTTAATCCATAATTAATATTTAAAAATGAAACAACCAATTCCTCAACTGGCACTATTCAAGTTATTCATCAGAAATATCCAGAAACTATGTCTGGTTAAAGTCCATTCATACTCATTAGTGTCTTTTCATGCTCACAAGTCAGTACTGATACAAACACAAATAAAACCTGTCCACGTTTTGAATATCAACTTGTTTATTTAAATGGATGAATGGAAAGTGGTCAGAATTTGCACTAGCATTTTTGTAGTTGGGGGTAAATGCACGCTGTAATAATCGAAATTGGGGGTACATGGATATAACAGAGATTACATAGATATAACAGAGGGTAGATTTGTTTGAAAATCAAGTATATATCAATCATCATGTATAATTCATGACACAAATCTATTCATTACAGCAATGTATATTTAGGTGAAAAACTGTAAACAAGTGCAACATATTAATATAAATCATGAGACACAATCCATGATACAATACATATTGATACAAATAATGAATCAATAGGCAAAAGACTAATAATACAGTCATTGAAGATTAAAAGCAACTTTTAATAAGGTAAGTATCATTTTGTATTATCTTCCACCTTTTTGTGTTGAACACTACTACAAGCTGAAAGGGCAATAACTCTAACAAAAACTGCAGCTGCAGCAAACTGAATATTTGATACGCGCATCTCCAGGTCATGACTATAATATTCTCAAAGTTTCAAGACAATCCATCAAAAACTACAGAACTAAGTATACTAACAAGACTGTATCATACACTGCTATGTTTAATAAGGGCAAAATCTGTAAAATAAAAATTGATTGTAGGCCCAGCAAAAAGTGATTTGAATCTACAGGTCATGAACTAATTTCATTAAAAACGAACTAATTGCACAAACGAGATGGAACATGACCTCAATAACAAACCCATTCAATAACAAACTCATTCAATAACAAACCCACTCAATAACAGACCCACTGAATACACATTCCTGCTTTTCAGTAGGAGATGGTCTTTTTAAAATAAATCTACATACATGAAATAACATGCCACCATTTACCTGTATAAATACATCCCCCTAGCTAACATGTTAATCAGTAGGCATTATAACTGGATAGTGATGTACTAAACAATTAATGAGCATTGATGTTACATTTACAGCACAGTATCTCAGTCTAAAAGCCACTTGATAGGCAGTGTAGCAGACAAAAGGCAAGCAGCTGGTTGATCATGACCACAAATTTACATATGCATATGGAGTTCACTTTTTAAACATGCAAACAAATCTTTCATTTATATTTACAGTGCTGCCTACTGATTTCTGTACATTGCAGTGTTATGTATATTTAATTTGTATTGTGTGATTGGTCTTTCTCCAAAATTGAGAGTAGGAGTTTGGACCTACCTAACTAATGTCAATTTTTTGTAAACATGTTTATTTGGATTTGAGTTCAGGACATTGGTATTTCCCTTGGAAAAATTATGGTCTACCTGATCTTTGCCAGGTAACTTGCTAAAATTTAAGTAAAAGACCTGAACTTGTTTGCAAATTAGAATGTTCTGGATATGAATTACTGACCCTCAAACTGGTCCTAGTATTGTTTCTTATGTTTTTATTTATTTTTAACTTAACATTTTTAGTGGAATCAGTCTATTAGTTGTGTTCAGTTATAATTAAAGAGGATTTATTTATTTAAATTATTCATTGGAATTACATTGTGCACATTGGCTTTAGGACTAAATCAATATTTTGGAAATATTCTGAATTCATTTAAGGACATTTTTTGACCAAAGGAAATATAAATCTTAAAGCTTTATTGATCTGAATCTGAACTCTAAGGCCAGGTTAGTGTACAATAATCTAGAAATGCATTTAGTAAGGATGACATTACATACTGTTAGTGTACAATACACTAGAAATGCATTTAGTAAGGATGACATTACACACTGTTAGTGGACAATGCACTAGAAATGCATTTAGTAAGGATGACATTACACATTGTTAATTCAGAAGCAATAGGTCTTCAATTCACCACCTGTCCTCTCATAAGAATTTTCAACATGGTGGACAAAGCTCACATCAAGTACTGAATTGTAAAATTTTAAAATCATGCTCTGCAAATAGTAATAAATAAACAATGATCTGCCCTAAGAAATTTATACAGAATCCACATCATCAAATCCACTTCATCAAGTAAACAGGTACAAATACACATCAAACGTAGAACATCCATGGTAACTTAACTGCATGTCTAGGTTCTCCTAGCCTATGTTAGAAGTCCAGTTGGCAAGCTCTTCTGTGAGTGAAACAAAATCTGAATGCACTGCTTGCAGTAAACTAGTCTCTCAATTTTTATCTTTTACCAAAAAGAGCCATTAACTGCCAGTCAATACAATAGCATTGTTATTATAGTGCTAACTAAATGCCATGTAATGCCAACCTTTACATTCACTGGCAACCCATCTAGTAGGAATGTTATCCAAGTGCTAACATAAAGTCACCTGATGCTAACCTTACTGAACACAGCCTGTACAAGAAGAGTGTTAGGTGCAAATCTAATGCTAACCTTACTAAATACAGCCTGTACAAGAGGATTGTTAGCCTGGTAAAATCTAATGTTAACCTTACTAAATACAGCCTGTACAAGAGGATTGTTAGCCTGGCAAAATCTAATGCTAACCTTACTTCACACAGCCTGTACAAGAGGATTGTTAGCCTGGTACAAATCTAATGCCAACATTACTGAACACAGCCTGTACAAGAGGATTGTTAGGTGCAAATTTAATGCTAACCTTACTTCATAAGGCCTGTACAAGAGGATTATTAGCCTGGTGCAAATCTAATGCTAACCTTACTGAACACAGCCTGTACAAGAGGATTGTTAGCCTGATACAAATCAAATGCTAACCTTACTTCACACAGCCTGTACAAGAGGACTGTTAGCCTGGTGCAAATATAATGCTAACCTTACTTCACACAGCCTGTACAAGAGGATTGTTAGCCTGGTGCAAATATAATGCTAACCTTACTTCACACAGCCTGTACAAGTGGACTGTTAGCCTGGTGCAAATATAATGCTAACCTTACTTCACACAGCCTGTACAAGAGGATTGTTAGCCTGGTGCAAATATAATGCAAATCTTACTGAACACAACCCTGACCTGAAACAAAATACAAAAGCAAGATGTGATGGATGGACAGACAAACAAATATACAGATGACAAAAATAACACTATATCCTCAACCATGGTTGGCATGGTAATGAAAACTCCTAGCTGCACAGTACCTCCAATAGGCCTGTGATAAATTTCCTTCATATCCTGAAGAGGTTTCCTGGAGAACCCAACAGCAAAATCTGTAGAGCTGAGTCCAGTAACACGGATGGTGTGGGGGGCATTACTCTTTACTGTCATAACCCACTGTCCAGGAAGAGGGTCCTTTACATTGACTATCATGGCATTGTTGATGTCCAGTAAAGTCATCAGACCATTCTCTTTTGTCACTCTGTTTCCTGGAAAATAGGAGAAACACTGGTATTGTAGGGATTGGGGAGAAAAAGAGATTTTAGTGTGTAGCTATGTGCCTGTTTTTCGTGCATAAAATTTAAGGTTTAATCCCCAATGGCAGCTAGTTTATCCCTTTTCTGTCCAAGTGTCTGCATCAAACAGAGATCCCAAAATGGCCCTATTTGCTGAACATGGCCAACAAACAGCTACTAACTTGACATGCTGGACACTGCATACAAGGTGACTATAACTGACAAATTTTTTAATTTTCTTTGAAAATGCTAAATATCAATATTGCAAGTGAGTACCATAGCAATGGAACATCAAGTAAGGATGCACAGCAATGGAAACATGAAGTAAGTACCTTGTTTATCATAGCAAAATTACTTTATTTATTACAGCAATGGAAGCATCAAGTAAGTACCTTGTTTATCACATTGATGGAAGGTTCAAGTATGCACCAATATTGCAGCAATGGAAACATCAAACAAATTCAGGCAGTTCATTTATCATGCATAAACATTGGCAAAAAAGTGCTCCAGAATTACCTCATTTACACACAACATTTTGATTTTACTTTATGATCACAAATGATTGCAAAAAGTCATCCTAGATACATGAAGGTTCATACAAACACTTTTTGTAGATAAATGCTCATATGCAAACTAATAACCTATCACAATAAAAGCCATCAACATGGTTTGTCTCTTTGCCAGTGATGTGATATTTCATGTGTGAAATGATAACCTGACCTAAAAGCACAGCAGTAGCTCTTCTGTAGATTTTTCTTTCCATTATGTTGACAATAAACAATGTATTCAGGCATAGGCTATGTCATTGTATGATTCTCATAGAAGGAAAATCAGTGACAGAAATTGTCTATGTAATTGATTTCAGTCATACTGCTACGATGTCTGCAGTGAAAGAAAATATCCTACCAGTGGGCATGAACTCACAACCTAATGCTCCAAAGTCAAACGGGGCATAGAAGCATGTGTGTGGTGTGTCTATATCACACACTTTATCCACTTGGAAACAGGCAATGAAGTTGTAAAGCAATATGCCACATACAGAATCATGCCAAACACTATTCAAAGAAATCAGTTTACTTTTTTCTCTCTCTCAATAATCAAATTCTGCAACAGTAACAAATGGGAACTGATCATTTTAATATCTGTGTCTAATTAATTATAAGAAATAAATCAATATTATGAATAGGTTGTTAACATATCATCTCTGTATATTTACTATTTTTTTATGATGATAAAATTTTGTTTATATATTTTCCCTTTAAAAAATGAGTAAATAATAGGATACATGTGAAGTGGTTTGTCAGCAGAATACCATATATTTGTCAGAAATTTAAATTTCTGAATATTTGAGATTTGGCAATTTTTCACATTATTATATCAGCAATACATTGAGTTCAGATTAATTTTTAAAAAATTATCAAACTTCCATTGTTAATGGCATCAAAGCATACAATAATGTGTTAAATCTAGAAATGAAATATTTTGTTCATTGTATAATGTCAATGTCTGTTTTTTAAAACTATTTAGCTTGAAGGTGTAACAAAGCTGCTGTTTTAAATGACTGATTTAAACATTCAAAATTCTGACTACTTGATACTCACTTCTCCCTATTTTTCCACCACTTTGCCCTATTCTGGTGGGGAGAGAAGTCTCTTTGCCAGAAGCATTTCTCTCCAACATTGAACTTGTCACGTATGTCAATGTTTTCATTTTTGTCACAACTTATTTTAACCTATTTTGCATGTCTTGGTATTAAATTTCACAAACAGGGGGTCTTCCACATTAAGTTTCATGAACAAAACTGTTAAGCAAGAGCCATTGGAATTTTTGGATTCCTGGTATCAAAATATTATGCAAAGATTTTCTATTACAGTTACAAAATACAACACGTAAATTAGATGTTATGCTTGCCTTTCTTCTCAGAAACAATGTCCTATTGGTAAAATTATCTCTCAGATCTTGACATCTGATGGTACACTTAAATTCTTAATCTGATGAAAATCCCATTTCAGTTAACTTGTTAAAATATCATTTTTTACATAAACAAAGATTTTCTTTTGAAAAATATTTCACATAATTACTACAATAATATGTGTATAAAGCATGCAGAAAACAGCAAACAGCACTGGCTCAGATTTGTCAATGTGCAATGTGTCAGCAGACTGGATTTGTAAATGGAGTATGTGTCAGTAGATCAGATTTACCAATGCCAGATGCACATTCATACAAATAAACAAAAATTCTATGGAATGCTGACCTCTCTGTCTCACAAACCTTTACTCAACATTTTTAGTAATACCTGCTACTTCAGACTTTACTCAAAATTCAGCATTCTGATTGATCACAATATTTTCAAGTAGGATTTTGGAGTAAATAAAAGTTTTGTGATAGAGGGTCCCACTCCATTGTGGGATAATCCACAAACCTTGCAACGTCACTAGATCAAGTATGTCAGTGTGACCTAATGTCTGTGGTAAGAAGTTTCCCTAAAGACAAATACATCCACTGTTATTAGATTATACATGGAAGAGCATCTAAGAGACTGAGCTAAAATGTAGCATAATAATGGATATGAAAACTAGGTCAATGTGACCTCCTTTTGCTTGTTATGAGTAGTACTTTTCATAATGAATACACCCATCAGTTTTCATGACTGTACATACAACAATGTCAGAAGATCTAAGCTAAATGCACAAATGTAACATTGACACCTACAGCAACAACAACAACACCAGTGGAAAAATGTCTTTCCTGTGCTTTGCAGGCAAGTCAATACAACAAATGTCAGTTAGGTGGTTTACATAATGAACTGACACAGTTCATTATGTACTGATTTATACAATCAGAGAGTTCATTATTTACCTATTACTAAAGACAGGGTTCATTATATATTGATTTTGTACAAAAAAGATCTGGTTTATTATGTAATGTACAAAGCCCTTGATAAGACTGGTCAGTGGTACATTTTCAATAGGTATTAAATGATTGCAGGCATGTGGCAGAGACATGCAACATGTTTCTAAATAAAATTTGCTTTTTAGAATCAGTATAATGATTAAAACTTTATTTCCTACCTACCTGAAGGATCTCTTAGAGTGACTTGTGGGTTAAGACCACTGACAGACACTGTCATCTCTTTCAATTTTGTGTCGATGGGGATCTGGAATGTCTGTGTGTTAGCACCACTAACATCAATCGACATCAGATTCACCTTCCTTGCCTGAACTGCCTCCCGTACAAACACCAGTAACTGGACAGGAAGAGAAGTCAATTGTAACATCTTTAACAAACAAATCTAATTTAGTTTTTATGTAAATTGATAACAACTTCTTACAGCTTATATTAAACATATGCTGATCACTCAGATATCTTTTAGTGCGGAAAGCAGAGAACCAAGAAAAAACCATCATCCTTAGACAGGGAGTCACAGTGGCTCACTGGTTACCATTACAGATTCACAATCTATGGGTCATGGGTTCAAATCCTGCACAGATCAATCCAGTTTCACTGCTGTGGTAAGACTATAGGCAAAGAACATTTTAGAATTACCTGGGCACTTTATTACCTTTCATAGGCACTATATTACCTTTCACGGCTTAATATTCCATTATAAACCATCACATCAAAATTCACTTTATACTACTTACCCAATGCATATGCTGGAACTGGAAATTAAACCCATGACTGCTAAGGTGTGAAGGGAGTCTATTAACACCATTTCTCTCTAGAACCCTGCATTGTTCTAAATTCTGTTCCAATATGATTACATGTCTATGCCCATGATGAGTTCAATCTGTCAGACATTAGCCTGATGGTAAGAGTTTAGTCATGGGTAAGTGAAACTTTTAAAAACAAATAGTCCAAAATTTATTCTGCAAGACTGATGCACACTACTTTTTGTCTGGTATTGTCCTCTTCTGGATAATAATAATAATAATAATAATAATAATAATAATAATAAGGTAATTTGACTTAGTACATCACCTAATCTTTAGAAGCTATATGCACTTTACAATATTATACAACACATAAAAACAATATACAATGACAAGATTACAAAAATAAACACAATGAAATTACAAAACAAAAACATGATGACAATAATTAAGGAAATAAACATTACTAAGTCTTTAAGTCTATTCTTGTAGATGAAATTGGTGAGTTTTTCAAAAGCAATCTTGAATGGGTGATGTCAGATTGGTACAATGGACTGGAGCCAGTCAACAAAATGTACCAGAGTGAACAGATTTTGTGTTTCATTCTGGATAAAATGGGTAGACAGTGAAGGTTACAGAGTGAGGGGAGATGTGCCCAGCTCTTCATTTTCTAAGGATGATCTGAACAGTCATGTTTTGAACTTTTTTAAGTGTCTTTATTACATACTGAGACAAACACCAGACAGAAGTGAATAACAATAGTCCAGTCTTTAGTACATACTGAGACAAACACCAGACTGAAGTGAATAACAATAGTCCAGTCTTGAAAGAACAGCACTAAGGAATACACAAGTGAATCGGCATTTTCTCTTGAAACCATGTCCCAATAACCTGGACATTGGGGTAGAAAAAATTTATGGGATAAGAAAACATTTTTGGGGTAGGAAAAACATTTGTACAGTCCTAGCTTAATTACATTTAGAAATCTTAATAACGCATAAAAAAAACTATGATATGACATTCTGATATAACGTTTTGAAAACCCAATGATATTACATGTGTAATATTCACTGATGGCATCACAGACAACTTAATGGCATTACACGAGACAAATGTTTAATGTGTGAGGCATAAATGTACACCAAAGTCATTTCACAATTGCACTGCTAAACAAATCAGATTGTCAGATGGGTGTGGCCCTTCTGAATTTAGATCAGGCAACTCCTGTATTCTAGGTGTCCTGACCATCACACCTGTAACTCCTGTATTCTAGGTGTCCTGACCATCACACTTACTCCTGTATTCTAGGTGTCCTGACCATCACACTTACTCCTGTATTCTAGGTGTCCTGACCATCACACTTACTCCTGTATTTTAGGTGAGTTGACCATCACACCTGTAACTCCTGTATTCTAGGTGAGTTGGCCATCACACTTGTAAGAAAGAAAATGTGATCTAATTTGACTGAGAAATCCATAAGCTGCATTTTACATTTTGCCATTTTTGATTGACACTGGTAAATTATTAATCTTACGACTATTGTACATGTTTATAAACATTGTGTACAAAGTAAAGCACATGACCTAGAAATGGGAAACAATGCTATTATGGTTTTCTTTATTTCCTTTGTTACCTGTAATTCTTAGTACTTATTTGTCCTTTATGAATAATAATGACCTGTTCCTTGCCCATGCTTACCTGGTGATGCATCAACAGTTAAATATATAGAGTGGCACCTAAGATAAGTTAGGGTGGGAGTGACTTATGAAAGCATCCAGAACAAGGCTATTTCACCTTAAAGAAACAGAGGTAATTACACTGTATCATAATTTATTTAGTTCAAAGAGCTGGTAGCTGCTGATTCTATTAATGTAGGGAGTTGGTATTTTCTGTAATTTTGATGCATCCACTGTAATATAACTAATTATGAAACACGAAGCAATTCTTTTTACTGATTACAATTTAAAAAGACATATGGCTCTCAGATTTCATAAACAACTGAATCAACTTTAATCGAGCAAAATGTGGAGATTTCTGCAACATTCAACAAGAAAACTGTTTCAAGTCCCGTGAATAATATTCCCCACCATTCATACTGAAATACACATTGAAATGACCCGAAATACACATTGAAATGACCCGAAATATACATTGAAATGACCTGAAATACACACTGAAATGATCTGAAATACACATTGAAATGACCTGAAATACACACTGAAATGACCTGAAATACACACTGAAATGATCTGAAATACACATTGAAATGACCTGAAATACACACTGAAATGACCTGAAATACACATTGAAATGACCTGAAGAAAAGATGAAGATAGATCCCAATAGTGAGGTTATTATAAAAATTCCACACCAGGACTTGCTGAAATCATGAAACTGTTTGAAATAATGTTTGTTGTAAGCCTCTCTACAATAGAATATCAATGAAGGAACAATATGAAAAGTATTTTAAAAAAACAGTTTACAGTAGGAGACAGTTTACAGTAGGATGCAGTTTACAGTAGGATGCAGTTTACAGTAGAAGACAGTTTACAGTAGGATACAGTTTACAGTAGGAGACAGTTTACAGTAGGATACAGTTTACAGTAGGATGCAGTTTACAGTAGAATACAGTTTAGGAGACAGTTTACAGTAGGATGCAGTTTACAGTAGGATCCAGTTTACAGTAGGATGCAGTTTACAGTAGGATGCAGTTTACAGTAGGATACAGTTTAGGAGACAGTTTACAGGAGACAGTTTACAGTAGGATGCAGTTTACAGTAGAATCCAGTTTGCAATAGGATGCAGTTTACAGTAGGATCTAGTTTACAGTTTACAGTAGGATGCAGTTTACAGTAGAAGACAGTTTACAGTAGGATACAGGTTACAGTAGGATGCAGTTTACAGTAGGATGCAGTTTAGGAGACAGTTTACAGTAGGATGCAGTTTACAGTAGAATCCAGTTTGCAATAGGAAGCAGTTTACAGTAGGATCTAGTTTACAGTAGGATACAGTTTACAGTAGGATGCAGTTTACAATAGGATACAGTTTACAATAGGATGCAGTTTACAGTAGGATACAGTTTACAGTAGGATGCAGTTTACAGTAGGATACAGTTTAGGAGACAGTTTACAGGAGACAGTTTACAGTAGGATGCAGTTTACAGTATGATACAGTTTACAGTAGGATGCAGTTTACAGTAGGATCCAGTTTACAGTAGGATGCAGTTTACAGTAGGATCCAGTTTACAGTAGGATGCAGTTTACAGTAGGATACAGTTTAGGAGACAGTTTACAGGAGACAGTTTACAGTAGGATGCAGTTTACAGTAGAATCCAGTTTGCAATAGGATGCAGTTTACAGTAGGATCTAGTTTACAGTAGGATACAGTTTACAGTAGGATGCAGTTTACAATAGGATACAGTTTACAGTAGGAGACACCTGATTTACTTATGAATATCAACCCAACGGGTCCAGTCAGTACAGAAGTTGATAGAGAAAATGGACTCTAGTTCATCAAAATCAACATTTCTTCAAGTAAAATGGAATCATATTTGAGTGAACAAAGTCAGACATAACTTTTTTTTGAAATCAGTACAAAATAGAAACCATTTTAGAACTGAGTAATGGATTACATCAGAACCAGGAGAAAACATTGATTTTAATGAGATCAAATCAACTCAAATTTTAGTGCACAAATTACAGATTTCTTTTTGAATTACTCTATTTCAAGAGGTAAATAAACATTAATAAAATGAAGCACTTAATATTGGTATTTATCCAAACAATGCAAATTTCAGCAATGTGTCAAAATGACAGTAAAATGATATGGCCCTTCGGGTACTAGCGTTTACTGTGGGCAAGTGATATTTTTAAAGCCACTTGACCTGGGCTTTTGTTACTCACCTCTAACACTAACATGCATATTAATTTGCCATAACCAGTTCTTACTAACACGTGAAAACAGAATATTACATTTCAAAAGGGGGGCCCCGAGTGGCCGAGTGGTCTAAAGCGCTGACCGTTACGGATCACTGCCATATCACCTCTGTCTGCGTGACTTCGAGTCCAGGCTCGGCTAACGTGGGTACGTGAGAAAGCCTGCCAGTAGCTTCTCGTGGGTCGGTGGTTCTTCCCGGGATTTTCCAGGGTTCTTCCTCCACCATTAATACTGGCCGCCATGTATAGCCTATCGTGTGCTGAAAAATGGCGTTAAACCCTACAACAACAACAACAACAACATTTCAAAAGAATTACATTAAACTCACTGAATTTCAATATGTTACTGGACAAGGCTCACAAAAGGTTGCAATTATTCAACATTTTTTTTTCTTTAGTTATCAATTGTGTAAGGTCTTCTATAGCTAAATGCTCTGCTTTTAAGACTGGAAGTCTGGAAAATGAGCTTTTAAGACCGGAAGTCTGGAAAATGAGCTTTTAAGACCGGAAGTCTGGAAAATGAGCTTTTAAGACCAGAAGTCTGGAAAATGAGCTTTTAAGACCAGAAGTCTGGAAAATGAGCTTTTAAGAACGGAAGTCTGGAAAATGAGCTTTCAGCTATAATTTTGTTTCTTGCGAGCTCAAAACATAATAAGTGTCTGTTTTGTGATTACATGACAAATAGTCAACCCAGGACATATACCAT
>JAECUM010004094.1:0-51552 GCA_016617855.1 Megalonaias nervosa | reverse complement strand
TATATATATATATATATATATATATATATATATATCCATTATATTATTTGACAAAACAATTATTTTGAGATAAAACAAAATAAAAATTCTCAGCTCAAAACAAATCTCAATGGTAATCTAAAAACTGTAACTAAAGTGGGATGAGTAAGCTTAATCTAGAGTTGATATCCTGTGAAAAACATTGTGCTGCCATCAGAGTTCTTGTTGACAACAATGGAAATGGTGACACTGAAGCCTACACTTTACAAGCTATACTATTGATATAACAGGCTGAGCTATTTTCAGTGGGATGCCAACACAATGGCAGGATATTTATCAGAGAGGGCCGATAAACATAAAACAAACTTACTCAACAAACGAGAGAATATTTAGTGGACATAACATTTTAACAGAAAACAGCTGCCATCAAATCTTAGGATGATTTGAGTTCTTGCATCCACTTAGCATATGATATAACTGAAAAATAACAGTTTTGTTTTTTAATCTGAAACTTTTCCAAATATTGTATTTGACCCAAATATCTTTCAAAACATTCCATTTGGTCTCTACGTCGGCATACGTGACAAGTGTCAAAGATGTGATTAAGGTATCATAAATATAATTATATTGTAATATTCAAATTTAATTTGTGACAAATACAACTGTTTTGTAAAAAATAAATTGTCATGAATACTTAACACATACTAGCAATATCATTACATTCGTAACAAGATTACGTAGGAATTTCCTTACTTTCCTTACTGACTCAAACTACCGAAGTACCGGTACAGTGAAAATGTACCATGGAATGTACCACCAGAAAAAAATACTGCTGTATACCTCGGACTGCCTTCATACAGTCTCTCTACGCGTTAATCGCGCGATGGAACGGAAACACCTAAAATAGGACTGTTAAGTGTCTACAGTTGAAAAGAATTAGTTCAAGTTGATGACCTGTGTTTCCAAACAATGAACCCGACTATGCAAAGGCAAAACTTCAACATAAAGGAATTTTTAGCATGTTCTCAACAATGTTTATTAATCATCATTTATAGAGGCTATGCGTGCAGGTTTTATAGATTTACGAAGAACTTTCCGGGTCACATTTGTAAATGTGTTATGCTGGATCAATCTATTTTAACGTTCTTCAAACAAAAGAAGCATGGTAAATCAATTAGTGGTCTGGTCATATTCGTGTCTTTTATGACACAATGAATCTTGCCAGATAGGCTCACTGTTTACTTAGTGACTTTAATAGTTAAAAATTCAATGCTCGCTGCAGGATACTGGACCTAGTGTTTGGAATCAGCACTAACCAATACTCATATAGAAATCTTGAGACTCTGGACAGATAAAACTGTTGTAATATATTGATGCATGGTCGATTCCTAAAGGAGGATTTGGTAGGAAAAGGTGATGTCTTGGATATAAAAGGAATGATGGCAAACAGGAAGGAAAGTATTACAATACATGGATCTGAAAAAGAGAAGGTAATGTAAGGACTCAGTTGAGTAAGATGTAAAATTAGTTGGCTTTTTACGTATTGAAAAGAAAACTAGAGTGTATTAAACGTTTCTTCCAGAAAACAGTCTTGCTGAAGGTTGTATATCTAAAGGTGGGGGAGGTGGATACGGTCAAGGAACAGTTCATTGCTGACATTTGCCTGAGAGCACGATGGAGAGAACCTGCTCTTGATGGCGTAAAAGTACTCTCTCTCTCTCTCTCTCTCTCTCTCTCTCTCTCTCTCTCTCTCTCTCTCATTTGTTAGAACATGCTTAAAACTAGTCACAAGTCATTAACCTTTAAAACAGTCGTGAAGCATCAGGTTTGTTTCTTACAACACCAAGAAAAACAACAACAGTAATAATAATAATAATAATAATAATAATAATAATAATATTGTCATTCTTGTCATCATCATCATTTACATGAACAATGATGACAAACATGCAAGAGATCAAGTAGTTCTTTCCAAATGCACTCATCACACTATTACATTACCACCTTATCATCACTACCGTCCTGTAACTACTGCTGCTACTACTATGACTACTACTACTGTTACTACTACTACTACTACTACTACTGCTGCTATTACTATGACTACTACTACTACTACTGTTACTACTACTACTACTACTACTACTACTACTACTACTACTACTACTACTACGACTATATTCTGCAGAGCAACTCCCCTGTTGATTTCAAGAAATACTGGAACCCCAAAATAAACGTTTCTAATCTAATTGGTGAATCTCAACAATCTATATGGACGGAATTGGGACTCGGACCTATGGGGGAGGCCTACATAGTAGAGAAGAGGCGAATAAGTGGGACGTTTGGAGAGAGAATGGAATTACAGGATTTCCCATTTGACTTTCAGGTACGTGCACAATAATTTTTCTCCTTTGCCGTTTGGAGCATATCTGTCTATATGGCGTTACATCATGCAGTTTTGTTTAATATTCCAAGTTCGGATGTAACAAGTGTCATGTAAGAGAAAAAACGGTTCACTTCCAAATGATGGCAAGAATAACATTTCTTGACAGGAAAAATGAACCTTTTATGCAATTCATTGTGGGTGCAAACTTTAAAACATTTTCAAGCTGCAGACAGGATTATTTTTCAGTGACTTTTTTCTGTCACCAAATTAAAATAAATACCGCGAAAGCATACCACAATTCCGAAATTATTGACTGGAACTGGGACGTTTTAATACGCTGGAGCTGTACAAATGTGGGTTTTCGCGTACTGACAACCGGAAACCCTTGGTTTTTATTGTTCTTTTCCCAATAAATGACACACAACTTTGAGCGTGTTCCGGTCGCATTTACCCATATAGTAAGACCCTCCAACAGCCACGATACACACAAAGAATTAAATCAACTTGAACACTGATCAGTTATTTAAAATAATTCGATGAGACAATAGATATGTTCTATCACTAATACGCCAATGTTCTTGGACTATAATTTTTTCACACACGCACAAACACACAGACACTCATGTGTAGGGATGAAAATAATCCCTGAATACATCCATCAATCAATTAAAGAAGATAGGTTCATGTTCCTGACAAAACTGATACAGAGTTTTGGTTTTTTTGCTCAGAGAACATTTCGCTCCCAAAACATTTAAGTCGTACTATCAGTAAAATCAAGTACTTAGCACAAAACGACGCCTTCTTTGGATTGTCTATTATTTTTGCTAATTACTCACTAGAAGTCTAAGCTAATACAAGATTGTTAATTACTCACTAGAAGTCTAAGCTAACAGAAGGTTTGGTAATTGCTCACTAGAAGTCTAAGCTAATACAAAGTTTGGTAATTACTCACTAGAAGTCTAAGCTAATACAAGGTTTGGTAATTACTCACTAGAAGTCTATGTTAAGACAAGGTTTGGTAATTACCCACTAGAAATCTAAGCTAATACAAGGTTTGGTAAATAATCACTTGAATTCTAAGCTTATACAAGTTTTGATAATTACTCGCTAGAAGTCTAAGCTAATACAAATGTTGGTAATTACTAGAAGTCAAAGTTAAGACAAGGTTTGGTAATTACTCACTAGAAGTTTAAGCTAATACAAAATTTGGTAAGTACTTACTAGAGGTCTAAGTTAATACAGGCTTCGAAAGAAAAAGAACTGAAGAAGATAAAACCTCGTGAGATAACAATAGTACCTGTATCAACTGTCATTTTATTTTGTACCGATTGTTTTCCTTAGTACACATAACTGTATCAAATGTATCAACTCTCACTTTACTTTGTACCGATTGTTGTTGATAGTATAAAGTGAGATAACTGTATCAACTTTATCAGCTTTCACTTTAATTTTCGTACGGATTGTTTTCCTTAGTATACAGTGAGATAACAGTACCAGCTGTATCAACTGTCATTTTAATTTGTACCGATTGTTTTCCTTAGTATAAAGTGAGATAACAGTACCAGCTGTATCAACTGTCATTTTAATTTGTACCGATTGTTTTCCATAGTATAAAGTGAGATAACAAGATTAACTGTCATTTTAATTTTTGTACCGGTTGTTTTCCTAAGTATAAAGTGAGATAACAAGATCAACTGTCGTTTTGATTTGAACTAATTGTTTCCTTAGTAGACATTGGTGCTGGGTTGTGAGATAGTTTTGTGTTCTTCAAAGTGTTAGCTTCAGCACTTGCTTGATTCAAATAAATAACTCTCAAGGAATGTCCTACTTATTTGTCTGTCTCCAAAGATAATATTTCTGCCTGGAGTATTGTTTAAAACTTGTGTTTTATGAGAGGCCTTGATGTAACGGACAAAATTAACTTTGCTGGATATCAAATTAATGGAATTGTTAAACGTTTTCGATTCCTTCTGCTTATGCATGCATGAACTGCATGTGGCTTTTCAAGGTCGATATTTCGTTTTATGTTGCTACATACTGTGTATTTCCTAGGGATCTACGACCATGAACAAATTTGCTTTAGCAAGAGAAATGCAGATCAAACGTATATTGCTGGGCGATGTCCGAGTCTCAGGCCACCATGGATGTAACAGGTCTTTCTGGTTTCCTTTCCATTTCAGGACCTGTCTATCATAGTTTGTACTGAGCTTCCTGAGACGGCCGCACAACTTGTGGAGGACGACTACGAAGTGAGCGTCGTTAACGTGCAGTGTTTTGTTGATGAGCAGGAATGGAAATTGCACGACTTCGTGGACTCGGAAAAGCGAGAAGTGTCGAAAGATTTTACAGATGTAAAATTTCGGAATCCAGGTCTGATCATGCGTACTGTAGCCGAGCGACGTGCTGGATTCTTCATTTGGAATATCCTTGTTATCATGGTACAGCACGCTCAGTTGGAAAAGATGTTTATTTATCGTATATTGTATTTGCCTGGGTGGTTTTCTCGAAATTGAACACAAAATGCCTAGATTGCTCACAACTAAAATTAACGAATCCGCTCTAAAAATTTCGGATTAGGATGACTATGTATGTATGTAGGTAGGTAGGTAGGTGCGTGCGTGCATGTGTGCTTGCGTGCAAAATTGCTGAGTCTATCACTGCATTAAAATTCCAACACTTTAAGTACTTAAAGTTGCACAATCCGGACACTAGTTTGTAAACAAAGGGTTGCCTTCTTGGATGGCGTCAAATAGCATATATATATCTATATATATATATATATACATATATATATATATATATATATATATATATATATATATATATATATATATATATATATATATATATATATATATATATATATATATTAACATGACAAAGATGCTTGTTTATGGATAGGTT
Source organism: Megalonaias nervosa (assembly GCA_016617855.1). Lineage (NCBI taxonomy): Eukaryota > Metazoa > Mollusca > Bivalvia > Unionida > Unionidae > Megalonaias > Megalonaias nervosa. Next base: position 46,283 of record JAECUM010004094.1, on the reverse strand, counting down.
TCTGGAAGAACAAAGCAAATGGGGAGAGTGCCGTGATTTAGTCAGACACCAAACCTGTTATGGCTTACATTGGATGACCCAATTTTATGTGGGTAAATCACTTAATACATGAGGTTTTGTATTAATGTCAAAGGCCACGCATTAGGGGCTAACATTAACTGATCTGGTTTTAAACTAGTTCAGTGTCCTGTATGTGAAATAAGAAGTGGCTAGAGGCTGTTGATGTCACAGAGTAACAATTAGATGGGGTTGCAATTTGGTTGTCTTTGAACCTTACTGACTCGTCTATCGGTGTTCTCAAACATTCAATGCCTGTTTCAATGGGTTAGCTTATTTTGCTCAGTAAAACTCAATAGACAAAAAGCAAATCGAGTAAACAGATTGATCCACTAGAACAGGTCTTTGGGATTCACATTTTATTTCTAAAATAAAATATGAACCATAGAATCCCTGTGATTGAGAGGTTATAAGAAATTACAGCGACCAAATTGTGTATTCTTTTCTGATCGAACAAGAAAAGACACCGAGAAGATATGACAACTTCTGGAATCAAAAAAACACAAATGAATTTTGTTCCTGTAAGGTGCGAAAAGATAACACCATAGAAATGGGCGCGGCTATCGTAGAAGTCACTTGAAATGAACAATCTTGTATATTCACTGCTTTGCTTTGTTATTCAGAATTTAAGACACGCCACTAAATGTTGGAAGAATAGTGACCAAACTATAAATCAGGACCAAGAATAGCTATTGGATGACAGGATGAGCTTTGTGTACCCAGGATGCGGCGATAATGATAGGTATTAGAATCGAGTCCGACTCATACTGGTTGCCTGGTTGCCTGGTTGCCTGGCAACGAAGAGCATCTAATAGTTAAAAAGGTCTGAATACATTCGCATGAATGGATTAAACTCATATATATATATATATATATACTTATATATATATATATATATATATATATATATACATACATACATACATATCTCTGTGTGTGTGTGTGTGTGTTCCTCAAGTGAATACCCGCAAAACCAAAAGGAGAATTTGTTATATAAATAGCATCGAAAGGATGGTTTAAAAAAATGCAGTATGTTCCTCGATCTTGCAGTTGATGTCTGTTACTTTCTTTGATACGAGTGACGCATCTATTGTCTACAGAGAAAGCAAGAGAGTCCCGTCAAGAGACTTAGAGGAAAGAACACCGAAGAAATTATTACACTATCTGACTCTGTGTATAGTTCTTGCATGGGGTGTTCAGTTGATATGAACCATTTGTCCTCAACATCAAACCACCATGAGTCTTCCAAGAGAATTTGTCGACAAGAATGTATTGGTGCAAGTTCAACTAAAACGCATCAAAATCGTCACCACAGTGGCATATTACCCAGTGTTATGAATATGTAATTAAATTGCTTGTGTGTTAGTTTTAAATTCTTTTTATTTTACTTTTGTTTCATTATATTTTATTGTAATGGCAATTTTCATTGGATTTGAATCTCTTTTCCGAAAATTGGCTTGACCCGATTAGATCTTAACGTTACTTCAGCACTATTGTTAGCACATAGAAATATGTAAACATCGAGTGATAACGATTGGCTATTGCCAAGGTCATTTCGGCCCGCATGTTAGCTGAACTGTAAACAGTCCTTCTTTTTTTAAAATATATTTTCGGTGTGAGAATTTGATTCGTAGTCAGGGCTATTCTTGCATACGTGATAAATGGCATTTTTTCTATTGCGATGTTCAAATTAGTGTCTCGCAAGTCCGTCACGTGAGCTACCATATGATCTAAAATCGCGGCTTTAAACAGAAGTTCTCTAGTAGATTTAGCGAGTTGTATTTTAAACCTTGAGGGCTCAAGAAGTTTTTATTGATGTTGCCAGTTTGTTATTGAAGTTCATCTGTTTTTTGGAATTTAATAATTTATTCTCTAGAAAACTAAACTAGTGTACTTTTCATAAAAGTTCTGGGAGAAGAAATTCAGTGGAAATTTATTCTGGAGTTTAACGGAAACATTATAAACTGTGATTCAATTGAGGATCTGTTACCATCAGTACAGACATCATCTGACGTCATCGCCTCCATGTTGGAATTTCATCGAGATTCGAACCCGGATTCTATTAGAACTGTTTAGTGATAGGACTTGTATTTTTCAATCTTAGGATTAAATTTTGGATTATATTCACAAACCGTAAGTCCTATTTCCAATTTTTCCATTGTTTTCTAGGGAAATAAATTATTTTGTTAAAATATATAAAACTTGTTGGCTTCACTCTTTTCTCTTGTTATTTTTGTACGAGCCTACACGTAACAAGAGAAAATTGAGGCCTCGTTCTTGGGCTATTTGAATTTTTGACTAAAATATTTCATAAAATTGTTTTTTGAAATTTAAATTCCCCTAATGTTTAAATCCCAAGTACTATTTTACATTTTGTTTGAAATCTTTAGTGAAAACAACAGGCTTTCATTCACAATGTCATTAAAAGTGGAGACTTTTCTTCCTAGTCCTACTCAGGAGTAGTTGGATAGTCTGAAAAAAAAGATGAGTTGCTTGAACTTGCCAGAAAATACGATCTTTCTGAGGCAAAATCTTCCTTAATGAAGCAAGAAATTAAAAACATTTTGATTCAGTATTTGGTAGAGAAGAATGTTTTAGATAAAAGTGTTTTGGCTTCGGTCAGTAAGTCTGTATCAGACTCTGACATAAAAGTAATGGAATTAAAAATGAAATACAAGATGGAATTGTAGTTCAGGAAGCTCGAGCTTCAGAAAGAGGAAACACAAATGAAATTGCAATTTGAAAAAGAGGAGAGAGAGAGAATGATAAACAAATGAAAATACAATTTAAGAAAGAGGAGAGAGAGACAGGAGAGGGAGAAAGATAAACAATTACAATTTGAGAAAGAGGAGAGAGAGAGAGATAGGAAAGAGAGAATGATAAACAAATGAAATTACAATTTGAGAAAGAGGAGAGAGAGCGACAGGAGAGGAAGAAAGATAAACAGTTACAATTTGAAAAAGAGAAGGATGAAAGGGAATTTCAAATTAAAATGAAAGAAATAGAGCTGTCAGGTGAAAAACACATTTCTACTTCGCATACAAATTCAAGTTTTGACATTACAAGAAATATCAGGTTAGTGCCCCCTTTTAGAGAAAAAGACGTAGACAAATATTGTATTTATTTTGAAACATTTGCTGAAAATTTGAAATGGCCAAGGGAGCATTGGACTCAATTATTGCAATGTGTACTTTCTGGCAAGGCCCGAGATATATACGCATCCCTGTCAGTACAGCAAAGTTCTGACTATGATTTGGTTAAGGAGTGCATCTTAAGGGGTTATGCATTAGTCCCTGAGGCTTATCGGCAAACATTCAGAAACTATAAAAAAAGAAGCTGGACAAACTTATGTTGAATTTGCAAGAGAAAAACAGCAGTTATTTAAGAGATGATGCTTAGCCAAGAAAGTTGAACATGATTATGAAAGTCTCGAGTAACTTCTGTTACTTAAAGAGTTCAAAGACTGTGTTCCTAATGACATTAAGAATCATCTTGAAGAGAATAAGATCGAAACCTTGGAAAATGCTGCTCTTGCTGCTGATGAGTATTCTTTAACTCATAAATTTCCTGTTGTAAGCAAATATTTCACTCAACAGTCCACTGGTAAAAAGGTATTTCTGCCTAATACGACTCCTTCTAAAACTCAGTCTGGCACAACTTCTAAAAATCAAGCTTCTGATAAACATGATTCAAAATCCTTGTCTATTCCTACGTGTACCTATTGCAAGAAAAAAGGACACGATATTTCTGACTGCTTCAAATTGAAATATAGGCATCAGAATCAAGATAGACCTATCCCAAATGCTCCTATTTCCAAGAGGTCACGGTCACGGTCATGTATTGAAAGCAATACATTTGTTGGGTCTAAAAAAAACCAGTCTGATTTCATTATGGAGAATTATGAACCATTCATGTCGAAGGGTTCTATATCACTCTTGGGTGATTTGTCCAATCCTCTCCCTATTAACATTTTAAGGGATACAGGAGCTTCTCAGAGTCTTTTATTATCAGGTACTTTCCCTTTTTCTGAGAAGTCCTGTTCTAATGAGAGTGTTCTCATTCAGGGAGTAGATTGCGGCTTTGTTAATGTTCCTCTCCATTCTGTAAATTTGTCATCAGACTTAGTTTCAGGACCTGTGACATTCGGAATCGTGTCTAATTTACCCGTTGAGGGCATTCATTTGTTACTAGGCAACGACCTAGCTGGAGACAAGGTTGTGGTTAATCTATTTGTAACTGACAAGCCTTGGATCAGAAAGTCGATCCTATTGAAAAAGAATACCCTGATTTATACCCAGCTTGTGCAGTTACCAGAGCTATTGCAAAGAAAGCATTTGAGAATGATTTTGATAAGGAAAGTATTCGTTTAGCTGACACACGTATTGGTCTGGTTTTTGATAAGGTCACTTTCACTCCGAATTTGGATCAGTCAAAAGGTATTTATCACAGTGATCCTCTTTAAAACACTCATTCTCTTTTATCTAATCAGGGTGACAAACGACAATCACTTGTTGTCGAACAGGAAAAAGATCCTGAGATCTCCTGTTTGTTTCAGAGGACCATTAATGAAACTGAAGCCACTTAAGTATCTGTCTGTTATTTCATTAAAAATGGAATTTTTGTGAGAGAATGGAGGCCTCCCGAGGTACCTGCTAGTGACGAGTGATCAGTGAACTATCAGATTGTAGTTCCAAAATCTTACAGACAGGAAATACTTAGTTTGGCCCATGAAACTCCTCTGACTGGTCATTTAGGAATAAATAAAACTTATCACAAGATTTGCTCTCACTTTTATTGGCCAAAAATCAGAAGTCATGTTCGTAAATTTTGTAGATCTTGTCATACTTGTCAAATGATAGGAAAAGCCAATCAGAAGATACCTAAGGCTCATCTGCAACCTATTCCTGCATTTGACGAACCATTTAGCAGAATTATGGTAGATTGTTTTGGTCCCTTACCAAAGACCAAGTCAGGCAACCAATATGTGTTGACCATTATTTGTGCGTCAACAAGATTCCCAGAGGCAATTCCTTTGAGGAATATTAAAACCAAAATCATAGTAAAAGCTTTGATAAAGTTTTTTTTTTTTTTACTCAGTTTGGCCTTCTCAAATCTGTTGAATCTGGTCAAAGGTCAAATTTTATGTCTGGAATTTTCCAGCTTGTAATACTTGAATTTGGCACTCAGCAATTCAAGTCAAAAGTGAAATTGTTGTTTCACAGAACTTTAATTGAGAAGTTTTGAGTCTTGTAGTAGAGTTCATTCTCTCTTGCTCATTCTTTAAAATTTTCTTCAAATTAGATTTTACGGCCCTTACAAAGTAAAGAAGATAATGAATGAGTTAAATTATAATAATAGTACTGTGATCTAAATAAATTAATGGAGTACCCGGATATTGAAAGAGATAGCCAGGTAAATTATGCAATTAATTTAGTTGTACCTGTCCCACCAACTGAGGATTTAAGTGAAATTCAATAGGACACTGTTGATCTTGGAGCAACAAATCATCGGAATTCTAAAATTATGAAAAATCTGGACCAGAAACTTTTACATTTGCAACAACAAGAAAGGAATGAACTTAAACAGATATTATTCGAATATGAGCACTTGTTTCCAGATATTCCTACGAGGACAAACAAAATTGTCCATGACGCTTGAAATTGTAGATTCAAAACCTGTGAAACAACACCCATACAGGATGAACCCTCTCAAACAGGAATACCTGAAAAAGGAAATTCAGTATTTGCTGGAGAACGATTTCATAGAGCCCAGTAAAAGTGATTGGAGTTCACCATGTATACCTGTTCCGAAACCAGATAAAACTTTCCGTATGTGCACTGATTATAGGAAGGTGAACAGTGTGACAAAAACCGATTTATTTCCATTACCAAGAATCGATGACTGTATTGATAAAATTGGAAATGCCAAGTATGTCATCAAATTTGACCTTCTGAAAGGATTTTGGCAAATTCCACTAACGTAAAGGGCAAAGGAAATTTCGGCATTAGTGACTCCAGATGGACTTTATCAATATAAAGTAATGCCGTTTTCTTGATGAAGGGTTCCCCAAGTACTTTTCAACGCTTGATGAATATGATTACCTCTGGTCTAGATAATTGTGATGCTTATATCGATAATGTCATCATCTACAACGACACCTGGAAAGAACATCTAGCAACGATTCGGAAATTTTTCGAAAGACTCACTGATGCAAATTTGACAATGAATTTATCTAAAAGTGAGTTTTGCCGTGCTTGTGTGACATTTGTAGGACATATTGTGGAGATAGTCAAGTTAAATCTATAGATGCTAAGTTCAAGGCTATCTCTTCATTTCCCTGTGCTGTCAGTAAAATGCAACTGATGCAATTTTTGGGTATGGCCGGATACTATCGAAAGTTTTGTTCCAATTTTTCTAATATTGCTGAACCCCTGACAAACTCGTTAAGTAAGAAAAACAAGTTTCTTTGGACTGAAAAATGTCAAGAGGCTTTTGATGGGTTAAAAGCCATACTCAAAGGTGCGCCGGTACTCACAGCTCTAAATTTCAATCACTCTTTTAAATTATCTGTTTATTCAAGTGATGTTGGGGTTGGAGCAGTATTGATTCAAGAAGACAGAAATGGTGTAGATCACCCAGTGTGCTATTTCTCTATGAAATTAAATAAACACCAAAGAAATTACTCAACAATCGGGAAGGAATGTTTGGCTTTAATATTGGCATTACAGCATTTTGAAATTAACGTAAATTCAGCTCCTTCTCTGGTTGTTGTGTATAGCGATCACAACTCCCTTACTTTCATCGAGAAGATGGAAAATAAAAATCAAAGATTATCAAGGTGGAGCTTGTTTTTGCAAGAATATAATCTTAACATCAGGCACATCAATGGAAAAGACAATTTGATTGCAGATGCACTTTCCCGTGTATAGAAATATTATTTCATGTACACTTTGCATAATTCATAAGAGTTTTCTTATGTAATTTTATTTTGCCTCATGTATAATTTACATATGGTAAAAAGAAAGCTTTATTAAATAAACCTTTCTTTTTCTTTATGGGGGAAAGTGTTACGAATATGCAATTAAATTGCTTGTGTGTTAGTTTTAAATTCTTTTTATTTTACTTTTGTTTCATTATATTTTATTGTAATGATAATTTTCATTGGATTTGAATCTCTTTTCCGAAAACTGGCTTGACCCGATTAGATCTTAACGTTACTTCAGCACTATTTTTAGCTCATAGATTTTGTAAACATCGAGTGATAACGATTGGCTATTGCCAAGGTCATTTCGGCCCGCATGTTAGCTGAACTGTAAACAGTCTTTATTTTATATATATATATATTTTCAGTGTGAGAATTTGAATCGTAGATAGGGCTATTCTTGCATACGTGATAAATAGCATTTTTTTAAAATTGCGATGTTCAAATTAATGTCTCGCAAGTCCGTCAGGTGAGATACCATGTGATCTAAAATCGCGGCTTTAAATAGAAGTTCTCTAGTAGATTTAGCGAGTTGTATTTTAAACCTTGAGGGCTCAAGAGGTTTTTATTGATGTTGCCAGTTTGTTTTTGGAGCTCATCTGTTTTTTTGGAATTTAATAATTTATTCTCTAGAAAACTAAACTAGTGTACATTTTATAAAAGTTCTGGGAGAAAGAAATTCAGTGGAAATTTATTCTGGAGTTTAACGGAAACATTATAAACTGTGATTCAATTGAGGATCTGTTACCATCAGTACAGACATCATCTGACGTCATCGCCTCCATGTTGGAATTTCATCGAGATTCAAACCCGGATTCTATTAGAACTGTTCAGTGATAGGACTTGTATTTTTCAATCTTAGGATTAAATTTTGGATTATATTCACAAACCGTAAGTCCTATTTCCAATTTTTCCATTGTTTTCTAGGGAAATAAATTATTTTGTTAAAATATATAAAACTTGTTGGCTTCACTCTTTTCTCTTGTTATTTTTTGTACGAGCCCACACGTAACACCAGTAAAAGGATCGCTCCGCGTTGAAACTCCAATTAAAAACTAAAGTGGAAAATCCAATTAAAGACTAAACATGCCCCTTACGAACAGGAATGGTTTCCATCTGTCTCGTTGAAAAAATGACTGTTCATTTAAATTAATTTCACAACGGAAAAAATCTCATCACGGGTATACAGAAATAAAGATTCATCGATGACGTGGTTGTTCGCTTGCTTGCCGAGTGAAAATTATCTACATGTTATTTAAAAGCTGATCGCATTTATTCCTCTTGGTAGTAGAAGAAATCTGGTTGAATAAAGCCTGAGTGAAGCTTACTATGTTCTTCAGTTTTGAATGACTATTCGCCAGGACTTATGCATACACACATGTATAGAAAGAAGATTCCAAGTCATCACACACACACACACACACACACACACACACACACACACACACACACACACACACACACACACACACACACACATAATAAATACACAGGAACACTTGGTCATCTCTTCTGAGTCCGGAGATTTGTCTGATATCTGTTGATTTTGTGCTTCCATCATCCTCGTCATCTGAGTCCTGAGATTTTTCCGACATCTGCTGAGTTGGTGGCGCCATCATTCTCGTCTTCTGAGTTCGGAGATCTGTCAGGCGTTAGTCGAAAAGTGTCCCTGTAAAATAGCACAGCCGTCCGTATGGCAAATGATCCATTCTTGAGTAGTTTTTGGACTGTGTCGGGGGGTTGTGGGGTTGTTTTGAATATTTTTGTGGGGGTTTTGTGGGGTTTTTTGTTTTGCATTTTTTATAAATCTTCTCACCGGCACAGTCCCCTTGGTATAGAATCTAACCAATACAGTAACTTCCTCAAATCGACGCCTAATGTACCCTGAATTGTTTCGATACTTTTGTCTGGCCAGAATCACTGCTGGGTTTTTTCAAAGGAATGTTTAGAAAGAACTAGATAATTAAAAGTTCGTCCACGAGCCGGATCCTTGTCAAAGTCAAGAATTTTATACCAGTGAGAGATAGGTTTCAATGATGGTTACATCCCGTAAATGATGCATCGACTTAATGGTCATATGACGAATGAGAAATCGAATCATCGATGACAATCAGGTGATTTTTTGGATTTAGGACGCGATCCTGGTTTATATCTGACGTTATTCCCAATGAATACCTCACACAAGGGTTGTAAACGTTTTTAAATCCACAAGATGTTTTGTGGCGGCGGGGAGATAAGGCGGTCGTTATGCTTAAGCAAAGTTTTCATCCTGTCGTTCAGCCCTTCCGAAACGTTCCTGGTGAACGCGTATTTAGGAACAAAATTGTCCTGCGGCAGTGGCGTTATGAAAGTGCATATACACTTGCAAAATATTTTTGTTCATCGTTCTTGAGACTTCCATGAGCTGTTTTCTCCGTGTTTGTAGCAAGCATATCATAGCATGAGGTATCACCTGAAAAAGACCTGCGAGCACACCTCACTTTATCCGATTCAATAGCTTGTCGTTTGGAGATTACTGCACACGATGACGACCAATGAATGCACCAGAACGACGACTTCCTGTATTGCTGTATTTTTTTCTTCTTGTCAATATAAACTTTGTTCAGCTTAAAGAAACTGGGTTTTCATTGCGTAAATACAAAAACAAAATCTGTCTAATCTCTCTCCTCATGTTTAAATTAGGATCTAGAAGATGTTTTACTCAACACTGAACCTCTATCTGCGTGGGTTCGAGTCTCGGGCTCAGCAAATGTGGGTACGTGAGCAAGCTTGCCAGTAGCTTCTCGTAGGTCGGTGGTTCTTTCCGGGTTTTCCCGGGTTCTTCCTCCACCAGTTATACTGGCCGCCATGTATAGCCTATCTTGTGCTGAAAAATGGCGTTAAACCCTACAACAACAACAACTCAACCTTTATACAACAGTACCAAGAATGTTTTGCTCTACAAGATGTATCAACCTTGATGCAACCTTAATACAACTGTACCATTCCAGGCATGTTTCGCTCTAGAGCGTATTGCAGCTGCGATTCTTTGAAAAGGTCAATTGCATTATAACCAAACATTCTACAATCACTCATATTTTTCATCAAGATAGTTCTCGATTAAATGAGATATATTTGCATGTTGATGATTTTACTTATTTACTATCAAGGTCTTATCGACACCTAAGATCATTAATATTGCAGTGTTGTATAGTCCATTCATTGTTCATGCAAAATAGCCGCCTGTTGTTATTTATATTCTTTCTTTTTTCAATGTATTCGTTTTAGTTATTGTTGGGGACAACCATTCATATAGGAGACAAAAAGTAAGCTAGATACGGATGTTTACATTTCACGAATAAGTACTCTTTTCTTACCAGGTCACGATAAATTGTACAATGGATCCAACATAATCCTTCTACAAATAAAGACGGGAGTAGAAGTTGGCATACATGTTTGTTATCTGAAGAAGAAAGAAAAATACTATAATCTGTATATTTGCCTGTACCAATCATAATGAATATCATCCCCGGCCGAGTCATACCAAAGACTTATAAAATGGTACTAACAGCTGCCTCGCTTGGTGCTCAGCATTAAGAGGTTAGTGTTAGGACTGGTCGGCCTGGTGTCAGGATAATGTGACTGGGTGGAACATGATGCTACATGTCTGCGGCATGATGCCTCAGTGCTAGACATCACTATAAATGGTCAATCTGCAGACATCGTAGCGTTATGACTGAAAAATTGTTACAGCTACGTTAAAAATCCAAATCACTCACTCACTCATAATGAATGTCGACAAAATGGAAAATGTTAACTAAAATATTTTTTCTGGCGATCAGGCAATTATATCCTATCAGTAATCAACACACTTGCCACCTCTCTCTCTCTCTCTCTCTCTCTCTCTCTCTCTCTCTCTCTCTGTGTGGATTGATTTAACAAATGCATTTACAAGCATATATAAGTTAATCACATGACGTCGTGTACTATTTCATCTGGGAAATAGACTCCCCCCAAAACCCCACAAAAAACCCAACAGAACAGTGAACGGTGTCCTCTTTGATTTTTCTACTTAACATATAGTTTAACAGGAGAAACGAAGTCAAATAAAATTGTACAGTGTCGATTGGTAGTGTATACATGTGAAATTGCCCCATCTATCACCTAACCCCCTTGTTATGCTACTTAGCCATGTACATTTACTGTCACACCATCCAAGATGTCACGTGCTCATTTGCAACTAATGATCCAAGATTTCAGCTGCTTTGTGTATGTAATCTGGTTGGCAATTGGTCGTGCATCACCTTATACTTGTTTCAGTGTGTGTGTGTGTGTGTGTGTGTGTGTGTGTGTGTGGCATGTAAGCCAAGATTACTTAGTTAGAATTGACTGCTGAGACAATTCTATTTTCAGATGCTGATTAGCACGCTGTCATTCACTACATTTGCTGTGGATACCGCCCTTCCGCAGAATCGTCTACAGTTGTCCTTCATCATCACGCTGACAAGTGTCACTTTCAGATTTGTGACCAATCAAAGCCTTCCTAAGATCCCATACCTGACCAATCTGGTGAGAGATCATTGATCGTGAATATAAAATCTTATGTTGGACATATGATGCTACATATACACCTGCTCACGTGCTGAAGACTTAAATATTTGGAATATTCATTATTATATAAAAACATATACGCATTGTTGTTGCATTAGTTGCATGAATGTATCAAATTTCGTGCGATTTTAATGACCTGGTGCCTTTGTTATACTTATTGCTTTTACTGGGGCAGCCCACACAAAGGCTGGTTAGAAATGAAATTAAGAGTATCGGTCAATTGATAGTGGGCTGAGGGGTGGATGGGTCCAAAACTGTAACAATATAACACAACTGAAGACGCTTCCTCAACCCCTGGTATTTCAAACCCCACTAGCCTGTCCTATGTTCGCGTCCCAGTTCTGACGCCAAATGCAATAGGTCAAATTTCAAAGTATCTCAACGGACCTCATTCAGTTCGTGACATATTAAAGAAACTCCGACACTGGCCGATTTCAAGCGACAGGACACAACCAGTACGGAAGTTGAAGTTAGCGTTCGCATAGACTAGGATTTCACCCTTTTACGCTGACGTATTACAATGTGCAACATCCCTTGACGACAAGGTATGTTCAGAACAACATCTACTATGCATTAAATATTAAATATTAAGAGATGAGAAATTGTATCTTCCAATGAGTTGTATTGTGACAGGTTTGGATCCACCCTTCTACCTCCATCAAACTCACCGATACCATTAATTTCATTTGTAACAAGCCCCTGTGGCCGCACCGATATTACTGGCTCGGAATTCTGCATCTGTTGTTTATTGTTTGAAGTAAAAAGCTGTGTTCGATAAAACGTAAGAAATATTTTCCGTAGTACTTCTTAATTACCCAAAGGTAACAGTTAAAACCAAGCAATCGAATGGGGAATTCAAACTGATCGATTCCCATTAAGAATGCCGAGTATTTCCAAGTGCGTGCCAATTAAATACGATTGAGAATCTGTGTAACTTCGCTTGATTACTTTTAATATATTTGATAGAGTCTTTGTCCATAAGAAATAACACAGTGTCCAATGACTTGCTAAAGAGTGTGTTTTTTGTCATGGACTTGAAATAACACAGTGTCCAATGACTTGCTAAAGAGTGTGTTTTTGTCATGGACTTGAAATAACACAGTGTCCAATGACTTGCTAAAGAGTGCGTTTTAGTCATGGACTTGTCCGGTTGAATATCGTGCAAGATGTACATGTACATCAACTTTCAGTTCTTTAATTAGTTATTAGATCTAATCGTACGGCGTCTAGAAAAAAAGGAACACGCAAAGCATCTTTGACAAGAATAGACATCTTTTTTAGTGCAACGTTTTGATCTAGTTTTTGAATTTTCTAGGTTGTGTTTTATATTTCCTGTAAAAAGAGAAATCATAAATGTGTGTGTGTGTGTGTGTGTGTGTGCTTATTTAAATTTTCTGACTAACATTCACAGAACCATTTGGCTGTGTTGTAACCCTTGTTCCTTCGGTCTGAATCCCCTGGATGCGTTGCAAGCATTGCTCCTTCGGTCTCGGGCTTTATTAATCCTCTCGCGATTCGGAGAATAGTTTACACTAAGAATCAATGCAAGATCTCTAATGTCATCGGCATGTGTTTTAAATCCTTGACATCCCATTATATTGAACTTATCTAGTGACTATGCGATTCCCTTTCTTTGACCGCATTCTCTGTAATATAGTTCATTGTTTACACAATTATGAAACGAAGGAAAATTCATTTGAATGATTCTCTTGGAGCTGGCATGTTATGTTCTAAATTAAATATGCTTTAATTGAGAGAAAAAAGATAAAATTCTTTAAAGCTGTAATTACACACACACACACACACTTGATGCACTAAAACGATGGTTTGACAATAATTCACAATGTTTTTTATTTCATCTTTCTTACGACAAAATATTTTACTTCAGGATAAATACATCCTGGGGAGCATGATATTTAACTGGTTGGTTACGATCTGGCACGGAGTAGTAAGCCGGTTTGCATATAACCGGAACCTTGAAACAATGCTGGACTGGTGGGCTTTCATGGGCTTCGTAATACTATATGGAGCGTTCCAGGCCTACTTCTTTCTGATGGTGTTAATTAAGGTACGAGTGTTGTTGTTCTTCTTGTTCTACTTATTTTTGTGGTGTTATTGCTGTCATAAATGTTCTTTATTTCTGTTGCAGGTATTATTGCTTCAGTTTATGCAATATATTCTGTTTAAATAGTGTTGAAATATTACCGTTGATCTTGATGTTGCTGCTATTCCTGTCGTTAATGTTATTACCAAAGAATATAACCTACGGCTGTTTTGATGGAAGTCAATAATTGTGACAGACTGGTTTCGTATTTACCTTTGTATTTAACTGTGTTGTATCATCAGGTTATGTAACCGACCCATAACATCGAGACATAAAGGAATTTTTATGCAAAAATTTAGACTCGTTAACCGTCTCGGTATATACAGAGATCTAAATTTTCTAATATACACATCTTTTACAGTATTTGATGAGAAGAAATATGGTCAAAGACAGAGAAGCTCTGTACTTGGTGAGTCACGTTTTTTCTCCTGTAACCTATTATTAATTAGGGTGTCAAGGACTTACAGTATCAGTCAAGGATGCTTTAGATCTAAATATCTACCTTTGTTCTCTTTGTTTTGGACATCAATATTAACGCCAAGGTACATAGCATTACAAAATCGTATAAAATTCCCCATCGCATAGATGTGGAAGTTTCCGGTACAACGAAATCTCCGGTATAAGACGCACTTCCAGGAAACCTCGCAGCTGTGTTTTCAAATCATCTCATAGTATGTATGAAAAAGTCATGAATTATTTGTATTTATTTCCTTGTTAATAAACCGGCGAGTTGAGTTTTGTTGAGATATTCGAATTTGTATTCTCATATCTCGCTCATCTTTTCTGGCATTAAATTAATTTCAACCTTATCTTCAAGGATGCGATTTTCGTTTCCTACATCAATGTAGAAGGTGGATTAATTTTTCACATATGCGGGTTTTTAAATAAAATGTGGGATTAAAACAAAATTGTGCCCAGCTTGTACAGCTCAAGTATTCAAATAATAAAGCAATTTTGATTTCCTTTAATATTATTATATTTTTATTTCTTTTAATGTTTAGAAAGAGCATGCTATATTTGGTTTACACTGAACAATCCCGTTAAAACACGAATAAGTTCAGTTCTGAATTAAATCAATGAAAACACAATAGACGAAGTAACGTCATATACAATTGATGTCATCATAAAATAAACAAATCAGAGCAGAGATGAGTCACTCAAACGGCTATTATGTCATGTAAAACAGGACAACAGTCAAATTTGAGGTAGTATGTAAGTAATAAATCGTACCTTCCAGGTGTCATCTGTTTCAGATAAATACGGTTTCGCGGGATCATAGGGATATCCGAGTTCGAGGGTAGTTGGGGGTTGGGGGAATGGTAAAGTTTCTAAGAGCTCAATATCTCTATGAGTTTACAAATCTCGTGTTTATCCGCGACAGCTGACACAAAATCTGTATCATTTATTTCTATTCTATCACACTTTATACGATTTTGTCACATTTTGCAAACAAAAAGAGATGAGATCTTTTTAGCTTTATGTTAACTCTCCAATACGTGCAATATTCTTCAAACATACCCCATCATCGCCATTCAAAGTAGTCAGTCAGAATAGATCACGGTGGCGGGCGCCTTCGAAAGGTTGATCAGGGAGATGTGTATGTGTGTGTGTGTGTGTGTGTGTATGGAGGGATTTAACATAGCTTTAAAAAAATTTCAGTCACATCGCTACGATGTCTGTAGTGTGGCAGCTTATAGTAATGTCTAGCACTGGGGCATCATGCTGCCGATATGTAGCATCATGTCCCACCCAGTCATATTATCCTGAAACCAGGCCGACTAGTCCAAACACTAACCTCTTAATGCTGTCCGCCAAGCGTAGCAGCTGTTAGTACCATTTTTATAAGTCTTTTGTATGACTCGGCCGAGGTTCGAACCCGCGACCTGCCACATCCGAGGCCGACGCTCTAACCACCAAGGCCAACGGACCGGTCGATCAGGGAGATATGGAAATAGGACTGCACAAAAATATCTTATAGTATAATTTATGCTTAAAAATATAAATCTCGTATCCACAAGTTGGACGTAATGATGGGGTTTAAAGTTGACTGTAACTCATTTTGGCGAAAAGAATTGATGCTGAATTTATTTGATGCTGTTTAGAACCCTCCATCTTGCGAAAACTGCCCTCAACGAATTATAAAACCTAAATTTCGAACTCTGCTATTGTATTAATTCTTATCATCAAATAAAATGAAAGAATAGTATATTTCAATTACAGGAATACATCGATATATCAATTAAAATCCAATACTGCTTTCATTTTTTATACAGGAGCGGGCTCAAAAAGTGATGGGATTGACATGGAAAAGTAGGAAAACGTCACTTCAGTCCAGGCGTAACAAGCGGAAAATCGCTGCATCCAATGGCAAGATCTAGAACTGAAGAAGTAGTAAGGACTCTTTACCAAAGAAGTAGTAATGACTCTTTACCAAAGAAGTAGTAAGGACTCTTTACCAAAGAAGTAGTAAGGACTCTTTACCAAAGATAGTTTAATCGAAGAGTTTTCAGCTGTATCGTAGTTGACAGGACGCAAACTCATTTCTAATGTTTGCACGTGGTAGAATTTTATGACTGGAATTTGCATATGGTATCATTTTAATAACGATGTGCTGTATTCTTTTTTTATTTATTTTGAAAGCCCAGGTGAGAACCCTTTGAATGCCCTTGTGAGAACCCTTTGAGTGTCCTTGTGACTCTTTGAATTCCCTTGTGAGGACTCTCTGAATGCCCATGTGAGAATTGTACATGAGAAGGAAAGGAAATGGTGACAAACATTGCTACTTGAAGGTGCAGCGATTCTTTAATTTTTTTTAAAAAAGAAAACCAAAAATAACTCAAGAAACAAAACGTTGCAATGATTTGGAGTCTTACATTTACTATTTACACAGAGTCAATGTGTGTAACGATACGAACTGAATACGCGCAAAGTTACTATATTTCTCGCTGTGTGAAAAGCAATCCAAAGAAAGTTGTTTTGTGATTTTAAATAACAAAATTCAAAATGATGAAAAGAAAGAATAAAGGATGAGTAATATAATGAAAATTTACTTAAAATTTGCATAATTTTTAATATGTTCAGTAAGTTTTCTTATCGAGTACGCCGTTCCTAGAGCAGCTTTTCATGGTTCATGGTCAGTCAGTACAAAACAGGCGTGATTCTTTCAACGCGTCATCTTGGTAGGGAAGACAACTCAGTAACTCGTGAACACTCAAATAGGAATGAAGGGCATTAGGGTCCTAAAAAGACGGCGACTGAGAAAAACATGTCTAATTAATGCTTGTATTTTACAATCAGCTTAAAAGAATTTTTATTCTGTGACCATTAATAAAACAAATCACATATTTGCATACAAAAGCATGTGACCATTAATGAAACAATCACATATCTACATACTGCAAACCATTTAAGCCTGTAACTACAATAAATTTATTCAACCTACAAACAAAATTAACAGTTATATTAAGCATATAGATATATCCAAACATACTTATATGGGTAAAATTTCTAACGTTTGGAGAGGTATATTATCCCCCAAAAGAAAAATGAACGGTCGGAGCATAAAGTATGTGAAACGTCAACCCATTCAAAGGACATTCTGAACAGGCATAGAAAACTATTTGTTTTCGTTTTTAAATGAAATTCTTTAGCGTTTGAGATTTTGAGCTACAATAACATTATGTATCATTTATAATCTCAGTATTTACACTGCACTTTAGCGATTGTTTTAGCGATTGCGTTTAGAATATATTTATGTGTTCATTATCAACTTGTTGTATTTCCCGCTTCTGTTTTTCACTTCATGCGTTTTGTCGTCTACAGTCGTCTATGAATGTAGAAAACACAAACGTTACGAAGGAAGTCGGCAGATGGATATTCCTCCGGTCAGTATTAAAACCGACATACGATTGTTTAAATTTCCCATTTCTATGTACGTTGAAATTATTTATAAAATGAAACTAGCTTTATACATGCTTTATATTTGTATACTTATTTGCAATTAATATCTTTATCATGGGTTTGGGGCTCTTTTGGGGTTGCAGAGAGTGGGACAGGAGATTTATTGTTGTCATTTTGCTTTGTTTTACTATTGTTTATTTTTTTAAAATTAATAAAATAAATATTTTGTTTGCATATAATTGGTGATTTAATTTATTATGCAAAATATGTATATATCAGATGTATTAAAAACTCTCAAAATTATATTTACCTCATTAAGAATGTTTAGGGTGAAGAAAAGGATGAAAAACTTTGTCATACAGACAGGTTGAAAAACAAAATGAATGTGGTAACCAAGAACAAGGGCTCCAAAAGAAATTAATCGCACCTGCATCCGTTTACTGATGTCTCCATCCTTCCATAATCTTGCACAATACACCAGCGCAAAACGTTGACTACTATTCCCTACTATGAATCTATATGGCCAGGACCACACACACACACACACACACACACACACACACACACACACACACGAACACGCACACACACACACACACGAACACGCACACACACAGAGTAGCATGTTTTAACAGTTTGACTTAAATGTTTTCAACCCGCATTCAAGCAAATGGAAGTCTAAAGAATTATTGTACCCTAAAAGATACTTTAAAGTTGTGTACAGTTTCGTAATGATTGTGAACAATTACATCTTTATCACAGTGTTCTTGCTTCAGCACAAGATACATCTTTAAAGACATCAGGTGCAAAATTTAAAACTTATTGACTATGACATGTTATTGGTCATTCTGACTGAAGAAAGAGAGGGAACTAGCTTGATGTCACATTGGTACGTTAGCAAACTATGAATCCTACTTGAACCAAGATGGCAATACAAAGTCTGATGGGAGGCACGAAAGGTCAAGGCTAAGGTCATTCATGATGTATCTCCATGACAACGTCTACTAGTGGCGACTAGTCAATACATGACAGTAAGTAATGTTTAATGGGCAATTATTGAACCAGTTAGATGGGTACAAGAAAATATGCTTAAATTATTAGACGACAATATTAATGGCTGAATTTTCGACGTGAATTTAGCGATTTAAACTCAGATCAAAATACTTCACAACAACAATACAACTTGATTCTTTTTGCACGAATGACACATCTTCCAGTAAACAAGATTTTTATTAAAAATTAAGATATAAAAAGAAAACCATGATAAGGGTCAAAAGTTCATTGTTATAGAACAATTAGAAGGTCTAGCTAGGTGAAGAAATTCAAATGTCCTTGGCTCAGCTTAAGATAATAATCATAATATTTATCCTTCAATCAGAAAAAGGTAAACAATGTTGTTTACAAACATGTCACTGTTCTTGAACAAGGTCAACTATTAGATACAATTTTAAATTACCCATATCATATAATGAAATTCAGAAAGCTAATAAACAATGCAAATTAAATATACATAACAATATATATTTTAGATAGAAGGCAACAATATATTTTTATCAGATAGTGATAATTTTGCACTATCAGATATTTTAAAATGCCATCACTGAAAGCTAGTTTCAAACAGATTTAGTGGAAAGATGGTCCTGCATTAGTCGTTCCACAAATTATCATGCAAGGTTCTTTCAAATACATTTATTGCTACTTATTACGACGCTAAAACTAAATAATACAAAAGAGCAAAACCAACAACAAACTACACTCCTGGGAAATATTACCTATGTATTATTCTTTTATAGAATGACTGCTCTAGTGAGGTACGTAATGAACTTGATTTTTGACAAATTCAAGTCTAAAATGTAATTATATGTACTCTGGAGGAAAAATCTGGCAACAATACAAATTAAATATACATAACACTGCCAAAGGCATAAGTCACATTCTGCAAGATTGCAGTTGATTTTAATTGATTGTCTCGGTTATTTACCCGAGCATTACAACGAAACTATTCATTTTGTGAGCATTTACATTTTCTTTCCCGTTAGTCTGCAAGTGGATACGTTGTCGAAGATTATCTAATCTATGACTATTTGTTTGGTAATCTTTAATCACATTTGCTACTTAGACCAAAGAAGATACAATGGTTATCGTTGTAACACAAAATAATACTTGTTTCTAATTGATGTGTGCATTTATGGCTTCTGTAAGCATTTGCGTCTTTTTAAGTCTATGGATTAAAACATTTAACCATCTTCTATAATTACTGATATTTGTCAAGTTACTTAGTATAAACTTTTAGGATCACTTTCTGAACATTTTATATAGTATTAAAATAAATTAAACTTATTTAAATTGAATCAAGTTTAACATTGTTAAATTTGTATTGACTGCCTTGTTGATTCTCACACCAGGTTTGATCATGGTCATGTATGGTTTTCTTCTATTGATCATTCTGGATTATTTAATCAAAACTGAAGGTCTACCGGATCTAAGATAAACAAGACAACCTACCTGACCAATAAGTGGAGAATAGCAATGGAATTCGGCATAGATATAACTGCAACAAGAAGACAATCAAAGTACTAGAAATGTAGTGAGCCCGTCGGTGATTTGAAAGTTTAACGACATTGCATATTGTTATTTTTATGCCCCAGAAAAAACGTGAAATTTTATATTTTATATTGTTACGACTCTATGGTCACAAACTTAAGTAACAGAAAAGAAGCATAACCAACAAGTTTTGTCAAACTTTACAAACAATTTAATTAGTAAAGTGACACATGAAAAATGTGAGATGAACTTAGAGTATAATAAAGTGAATCCAAATTTGTCCTTATAAAAATCTTTGGAAGTCCTAAATGAATGAAAAGTCCCATATAATTTCAATACCGGAAATGTACTGGTCCTCCAAGAACTGTCACGTTGCCAAGATGGCGTTGTCCAGAAGTATTTCGAATAATTTATAACAGTTCCAGTATAATGTTATTGTCCATACAATAAGCACTTTCTATTACCATTGAACAGTCCAAACAAATGTTTTTCCTCTCGAAAAATATCTAAGTACAACATAAAATACGTCTGCAGACTTACAACAGGAACACTAAAAGTGTGAATGACTCCAGGAATCGGAATGAAACTGAATCCTCAACTTTCTCCTTATATACACCGTAAATTACGACTGAATTTCGAAATGGACCCCATATGACAACATACACTATTGATTTACGACGTACTAAGTCATAACGTATTAAATTCACATAACCTCGCGCAACCAATGGGGAAGCCACAAAATTGTTCTCGAAACTTCCATATCCCATCAGTCACTGAGAAACTACGCCATAGGCGCCATTTTAAGTCTTATTATTACGATTATTATTACTAATTGTCAACACGTAAACAACTATTTATAGATCCTACGTGATTTGTGTTTTGAACAGAGCCAAATTATGCACACAATTTATAACAACAAATATTCTATACAGTTTACGACCATGAAACAAAATATGAAATTAAATAAAATCCTATACCAGAAGTTACAGAAAATATAGATATACATAACAATATTCAAAATAAGTTTGCTGAAATAATTAATCAACCCTTGAAAAAACTGATCTCCTAAGTCCCATCTGTGAAAGACAAATTATTTTTCACGCATGCGACAGAGAAATCTAGCGGTTTTTCTACCTTTACTTTCCTATCTCAGTCTGGTTGTCTCAATCCGGTCGTCTCAATCATGGTGTCCAAGCGCTAGGAACTAACTACTTTTTAAAAGAAGAAACCCTTGTTGTCTTTTGCTCTGCCTGACGGAAGTTTTATTTATTTATAAAATCAAACAACACCAACAGATATATAACAAAACGGAAGCCTCTCCAACTTTAATAATACATCATAAAACCATCTTGAGAGAAACAGACACACACACACATACGAAGGCTGGCTATAGGTATTTATGCTAGAAACTACACACACCATGGCAAATTTTATTCTATTTACAACTTAATAAGCTTTCAGGTCAGCGGCATTAAATATAGCTAAAATTGTCTAATTAGTTTTCAATGAAACGAATTAGGTACTTTTATTTAGATTTAAGGACCTGAAAAGTTAGTGAGCTACAGATAGGAAGTATCATAAGCATAATGATGCAAAATCTTAACACCGAGACCAAAGGGTGAATTTTTTATTGAAACCTGTGCCAATGCTTCACGTTACTCGCTTTGTCCTATGCAAATGCAGATCTGATGTGAACAAATGTACTCAATAATTCCGGGTTACACTGCCTGATTTCAAGTCAAGCTGACTTGATGGTTCATGGTGCAACCACAGATAATGGTCTATACTGCTTTTTTGTAGCCAATCATGCATGATTTTCCCGGATATTGGGGACGGGGTAGATGCGTGGCTGGGAACTCCATTCCAACCAGATATTATTTTTCTTTCCTCTCAAGATACTGTTTGCTTGAATTGAGGACGAGAAATATATGGGTAATTATTTCACAGGTTTGAGAACTATGCAACTGTAGATAAGTGGACAAAGGATGATGGGTCATTTCATCTCAGCCGTATGCTAAAATAAATCTTAAAACACTGGATGTATATTTGCGTCTCCCAGCAAACGACACTATAAATTAGGAGAGACACTTCTTTTGCGATAAAAGTTAACTGAACAAGTGTTCCCCAAGAAGAAGTGTAAAGTGAGATAGGTTAAATATTCACCCAGTTCTTCAATAGGAAAGGAAATTATTTACAACGGTGGGTTGAATGTGGTAATATAGAAAATGCGTTCGAGGGTCTTACATACATGCACATTTTACTTACGGACCAGTTGTTAATCACATGTGGTAATGAGTTACACTTGTTTCTGGGGGATAAGACTATGGTATGAATATACAGGCAGACTGTATCAGGGAGGTATCCAGAATGTAGTCCTGACAGACAAAAAGGCCGGTATTAATCTGAAGACCAGAGTCCCAGAAAAACCGATAAAACTGGTGTTAATGAAAGTGTACGTTGTCAATCTGGAGAATGTTCAAAACGTAAGAATCGACATAGAAGGAGTGGAGTCACATCTTACCCGATTGTCCGAAATGAAAGAGGGGTGTCCAAAGAGTAACGGTTGCATCTAAAAGCAGATGGTGGTCATCAGGGAAGAAGCAGGAGAAGTTTCTGCATGATAATTCAGCAACTATACGTGTCCGCGTTGCATTGACAGATCGGTCATGATGTCATTCTGTTCATCTTGAGTTCTTCAACGAGATGAGGGTAGCGACAGCTTGTGGTCAAGAAGTCAGTCTTACGTAACACCGGATGTACGGGAGTCGTGGTGAAGCAGAGTCTTGTTACGGAAGACCACATGCATGATTGGAAATCCCCTTGTATGTTGCTAGTTAAAACGATTGATCGCGTTCCAGTGGCGAGAATATATATGGAGACGCATCTCTTGCCAAGAACCATCAGTGCAGTGTATGG
Organism: Megalonaias nervosa; assembly: GCA_016617855.1. Lineage (NCBI taxonomy): Eukaryota > Metazoa > Mollusca > Bivalvia > Unionida > Unionidae > Megalonaias > Megalonaias nervosa. The sequence goes on along the minus strand of JAECUM010004094.1, from coordinate 23,190 downwards.
ACAATTCCATATATGACGTAACTACTGGAAATGTCGAGGGCTCTAGACTGCACATCTATATCAGATATCTGGTTCCCATTCTTTAAGTGGTCGATGCTAGGCCGCTGCGTAAAGTCGTGGAAGCCGTGAGAGTTATCCCACGTGATGAATTTGAGCGTGAACAAGGGCAAGATGAGTCCTTCAGTGCCACAGTGGAGATAACTGTCCAGTACCGTGAAGCATATGTAAAATCCCATTGGGGGTTTACATTCTCAAGCATGAAAGGATTAATTGATAGAGAATTTGCTACGTCGGATGGTAGAATGTTCTTCCAACTGGTTGTTCCCAGGAAATCCAGTTCCCATATATTAAAGTGGCCCGCGAGTCTAGTAATGCGGGTCATTTCGGCAACAAGAAAACAACCGATAGGGTGTTAGCCGAATTTGTCTGGCCTGATGTCAGTAGCAACGTAGCACAATTCTGTCGACCGTGCAACGTTTACCAGAAGACGGCGTAGAAGGGAATGAATACTAGAGTGTCATTAGGCTAAATGCCTTAATAGATACCCCATTTAATAGGGATCCTTCGATATTGTGACACCAGTATTTTCTATGATTTATCGCAAAACAGATTTATTCATAGTAGATTAAGCCACAAGATACCTGGAAGCCATAGCTTTACCACCAGTTGAAACCAAACGTGAAGCCGCGGTAATTGTTCACATGTTCAGCAGGGTAAGGGTACCTAGGAGATTCTCACGGATTGTGGGGTCCAGTTTACTTAACATTTTATGGCAGAAAAAAGTATGTTGCTATCACTTAGGCAGTTACGCAGTTGATACGGACGCAGGAAAATTGTCGAATCTGTAAGCAAATGACTAACGATGCTACTTTGAAAAGTTATCAAAAGAAATTGTTTACAATACAATTCATAGATTAGGATTTATCACTGAAAATGCCATTTATCAGAAGCCTGCTGCTGGAATGCAAGTGTACCAAACGCTTAAACAAATGCAATTCGGTGCAGGAAAAGTGGTTAGTGTAAAGGAACTCCTAAAAATACAAATAAAATTACGCATGCATTTTATGTGAATGAAATACCAGTGTAGTACACGCATTGTTTAGATAATGGATGGAGTTTACTCTACAAGCTGACAAAGCTGCTGCTATTTCGATCATCAGCAAGAGGGAGACACTTGGTCGACGAAAAACTAAAGTTCAGCACCGTTAACAGACAACACATCAGTGCTTCCAATAATAACACTGAAATCCTTTGGTAAGATAGTTCTTGATTGCAAGGGAAAGTGTGAAAAGACAAGATGTATTTGTTGCAGCTGACATTAAGCCTGATAGAATTCTTGAGTTTTATTTAATTTTTTTGCAGTATAAGTGACATCAGCATTATCTGATGCAAATAAAGGATGCAGGGGTTGAAACTCCCTTGTTATTTTGTCGGATCCATGGACTGCCACTGTCTCATTTTGGGTGAGAACATCAAAGTCCTAGCAGAGAGAGCAGTTATCACACGAAAATAGATTCCGAGCGTTGGAGCAAAAGGCTCGCAAGTAAATCGCTTCTTGAGCTAGTGTTCATATTTCGGCATGAAACGAAAAACTGGGAGAAAAATTCTTTGTACGAGCAGGTGTTAAAGCTACAGACAGTCCACTACTGTTCTTGAATCAGATCAGACATGTAGTAGGTTTACAGGATAGTGTGCCAAAGCCAGTGCAGCAGTAGCGACGCCAAATGTCAAGGTTTCCAAGGTGTATACAATGGCAATCTACCTTCACATTTAATTAGGTTGTTCGAGCAATATATTGCAATATGACACCAAATTCAAACTGCTGGTCTCAAAAATGTCTAGTCGGACTAATTTACCATAGTGTTTGCAATAGATGATAATGATGTGAGTAGAGATTTCAATAAAACACTTTGTCTAGAAATGCTGCACAGATTTTGTCACACACAAAAGATTGCCGATCTATCTTCCATAGGAGACTAACACACGTCAATGATATGAAGAACAAGGGGGTAATAAAAACCCCTGTAAGTCCTTTTGGTCTATTCCAAAATTATTTTTAACCAAAAATGATGGGAAGAAACTACTTTTCATGGACTCTAGAGTTCTAAATTCGGTTACCGAGAAAGATGCCTTTCCTCTTCCTCGAATCGATACTAGTTTTGATTTCGTTTCCGGTCATGGGCTGTTCTCGACATTAGGATTAATGTCGTTATATTGACATGTAAACATCGAGGAAGCTGAGCGACTTGCGATCACACAAAAAAGGGACTTATACCATTTCAAAGTGATATCGTTCAGTTTAGCAACGCATCCGTGATGTTTGAGAGTCGGATGGAAGCCCTCCTAGCAGGGCCGCAATATGAGTTTTGGTTGATCTATCGCGACGACGCGGTAATGATTATTTGAAGCACGTTTGAGCAGTTGCTTGAGAGAAAAGAGAGGGTCTTCCAGTGCCTTCTAAGAGCCAGCCAGAAGCTGAAATCTAGCAAATCTAAACTACGTATACTGTATCTTGCTCATGCAACATCAGTGGCAGGAGTTGCTATCAATCCTGAAAAAGGAGATGTTGTAATTAAATACACCACCAAAATATCTGTTACTGCAGTTATATGACTCTTCGAGTTTTGTAGTTATTATCGGTAGTTGTTAGGTCACATTGCCGAAACTGCGGCTCCATTGCACTGGTTTGCGAAAAGAAGTGTGTTTCCCGCTTAACAGATGAAGATGAGGCGGTATTTAAAGTGTTACTTAAAGAGCATAGCTCTGCCGCATTATTGGCCGTATCTTACTTGAAATCTTCTCTGTATATTAGATGCAGCTGCAAATGATGAAACAAAAGGATCTGTCTTTTCCTGTGACATTGACGAAAGAGAAAGGGTGGTGAATGATACTAGTCGGTACCTCGACGAGACAGAGCGCCAGAGCTGTGTCACCGTATTGTGATCTGTTGACAGTTGTACACTTTACTCAGTAATGTAACACCTAAAGTTCAAGGTACGCACTGATCACAATAGCCTGTGGTGGCTCATTAACTTCAAAGAACTTGAGGGTCAGTTGGTCCGCTGGTTGGTCCAATTGTCGTAAAATGAGCTCATATATAACACCAAGTGGAATGCCGATAGAGTCCTCAGTTATACTACAAGACAGTAATCTTCATTTTTGAGGGGTAATTGGGCTCATATGAGGCTGGGCAGCGCAGTTCTATTGAAAAGTATCTGCAGATATTGTTGAAACGAAAGCTTTGTATACGAGTTGTTGGAAATGTCCGAGAGGATGCTTCTGAGTGCATGTGGCTTGATCGGTCTAGCAAGCCAGGTAAAACGTTTATTGTCGAAGCGTACTTATGACTGCGCGAGATCTTTAAACAGTGTCGTGACGGTGTCGATCGAGAATATTTAGGTGTTGACAGAGCCCTAGGTAAAGTATGCCATCAGTACTGGCCTGGTACGAGGCAAAATTGTCGGCAATACTGTGTAGCATGCTCCGTTTGATCTCAGCACATGAACTTCAACCAGAAGCGCCGAGCAAAACTTCAAGGCATCAAGGATGGTGAAGAATGAAACCTTGCAGACTTGTACTTCTTACACACGGAGCAGGAAAACATACATTCTTATCCTTGTTGATCATTTCACTAAGTCGAATAATACAGAATCCTTTGCCTAATATTGAGCCCATCACAGTTGCAATAGCGTTCAGCAAAACTCCATTTGCAGATTTAGCGTGCCCAGTATATTCTTATGTCATCCAGGCTGATAGTTTTAACGCTTTGTATTTAAATTGTTTGACTCATATTAAAAATTAAGAAGAGATTAGTTATTTTAATCACCATCAGTACATAACGGAATTATGCAAGTTAACTACGTTCCAGAATCTAGCATCATACGTTGATGATGAAACAGAAAACTGTGTCCATTGTCTGACTCAAACGAGCATGGCGTATCTATCATCACAACATATTTCTACCGGCTTCCCCTGAACAGATTGATCCCCGTACGAGGAAATATTCTTCCTACGGTGGGAAAAATATCGGACGTAGCTCCGAAGAATATGTGGCAATTCGTATCAGAAAACAGGGATCCAATGTGAATGTCAACTTAAAAGATTGAGAGAAATTAGATACCGCTTTTTGCATCTCAAGGCCAACTATGACTTCAAGATTAATGGTCAGTTTCTCGGTTATGGTGACTTCGTGTGGTTACATCATACCTTCCGAAACCACGAGAAATCACCTAAACTGCAAGTCAAATACCTTATCTCACGTGGCTTGTCACAAGATCGATTGAAGTCACGTTTGGTTGGATATGAGGATGAAGCCTGAATTTTCAACACCCAGGAAGAATCGTTTTATGGTGACGGTGAGGCTGAAGAGAAAGGAATTTATCAATATTTTGTGATGGTTCACAGAGCAACGCTTGAGGAATGGCGAAGGGCACTCTGCTAGTCCAACAGAAAGGGGCATGAGAGCAGTGGCAATATAAGTGCTGAGAAGCCTCTATTCAAGGGCGATAATTGGTGGGCATGTCTCCGTGACTTGTGCGTGGTTGTGTTACGAAAAGCTTAACATTGTCAAACGGTTTGAATCGACAAAGTCGTACGGCACTGTATGGATGCAACAAATAACTGAATTCATGCGCGCAATATGGCGTTTGTGAACACTCAGGGACCAAAGATTTTCAGAGACATGGATGATTTTAAAAATGCTCGGATTTTTGCTATTCGTATTCATGTCTTTGTTTATAGTTTGTAATTATTTAGTGATTAATTCTTGATTGTAGGGAATCGATGTTGGTAAGGTATCTCTCAAACTGAGCAATTAGTCAGTCTGGTACAAGCATTCATACTAAACTTTTTCGACTGGACCTTGTGGTATCATTCATTATTTTGTAAACTGTCCCTGGTCTGATTTCTTAACACGACGAATTATTGGAATATTTTAATTTACAAGTGTTTAATAATTATTGATAGGACTTATTTTGTTTGTTTGGCATTTGGAGTATGTTTTGTGATACCTGGCATGAACTGTGTATTCATAAATCATACCAGTGTCAAGCAAGAAAAAAGCTCACAAGTGTGAAATTAGGGTCGAGTGAATGTGAGGTCCTGCATTTGATTATGGTAAAATTATTTGTGTTATTAACACCTGTAAGAATCTTCCATTTGACAACGATTGTTTTCTAAAGGTGCATGGAAACAACGACCGCAAGTCAACCCACGTATTGACATAGTTGTGTTTGGTGCTTTTTCAGCTCGATCTTTAGATGAACTTAGTGATTTTTTATTAGTACCTAACATTCGCGCACTTAATGTGTTGAAAGTCTCGGCTTCCGGATAACAAATGACAAGTATGCTAAGATGTCAATATTTATGTATCTGGTACGACGTACTTGACATATAGAATAATCAAGCATTCTTAGCATTAGTCCTGACGTCTTGGCAATATTATGTTATCAACGGAGTCTGTCTTTAAGACATGTCAATCAACATTACTAATTCTCTCTCACTTTTAGGGCCAATGTGAAGTGCACTTTTCTCTTATCGGATTTTCTCTCATAAGATAATTTTATTTATTCCCCACTGATTTATACGTCAAAGTCGCTAGAATATTATTTCTCTTGAAATTTTAATTTAAAATATATGCTTTCTAATGTTTATTTACAGCACTGAACCTATTTATTATTTGACTCAATTTAGAAACGCCTCTCAAATATCTTGACTTTTAAAACTCTGTTGTTTAAATAATATACCAGTACTTTGATTTGACCGTCGACTTTTGGAAGGCCATACTGTGATCTATAATCGCTAATTTGTCTTTCAAAGACAGAAGGCAAAATAGTTACGATTGAGTGCTTATTAGATGGCTTTGTTAATTGATAGTAGAAACGTTCGCAAAGTGAAATACAACCTGGCGAAAAGCATCTTCCTGGATATAATTATTGTGGTCCTGGAACCCGACTTGATATTCGACTTGATGAACGAGACCAACCAAGACCTGGAGATTATCCAATAAATGCGATTGATCAAGCATGCCACGTTCATGATGTTGCGCATAAAAAAGAAAGATTTACAACAACGACATATTGCGGACGTGAAGTTGATTCAGTCGTTAAATTCCATAAAAATTAAATCTCTCAGAGAAAAACTTGCTAGCTTCCTAGTAAATTCTGCGACTGAAAGGTAAACTAGTGCTAGGGGCCGGTAATTAATCAACAGATTATGATTATTATAATGGAATCGATTTATTATAGCCCAAGAGGATATTGGAAGGGTAGAGCAGCGATTAGTAAACTTGCTGATGCAGCAGGTGTCGCACGTTCTGTTGCTGCAGATTGGTTAGCACGACAGGCAATATGGCAAATTTATCTACCACCATCTTAACAAATTCAGTACGCACATTTTGATGTCACCACTCCCAATGAAGTTGATCAGGCATACATTTTGTTTCTACCCCATGATACTATTAAAACTGGTAGACGTCAATTACGAACATACAAATATGCGTTGACTGTCGTTGACGTTGCAAGTAGATATAAGGAAGCAGAACCACTATCAACTAAAACAGCAGCCGAAGTTGCATTTGCATTTGAGCGAATTTATCCGGACCTCAAGGTGGCCTACGATGGCCACAGTTGCTACAGGTTGATCCTGGCAAAGAATTTCTTGGTGCAGTATCGTCTCTGATCAAACAACATAATGTCAAAATCGTTACAGGACATAACGCAATCAGGCAATCGTTGAACGACTTAATCGAACACTTGCTGAGCAGTTATTTGAATATCAGTATGCGCAGGAAATATCCCTCAACAAAGTTCAGAAAGACATGAGATCTCGTAAATGGGTTGCAAGACTACCAAGTGTGATAGCTGCGTTAAAAAATGAAATTACTCGTGCAATTTCTATGAAACCCATCAATGCGATCACACAAAAACATATGTCAATACAACGACATGACTCCTTCTCAAAACAACCAGTACTAGGTAATGTGACTGTAAGATATTTATACGAACCTAGTGAACTTGAAGGTGGTATAAAAGAGCAACCGATCCTATTTGGAGTGTGACCACATATACAATTTCCAGCATGGTAAGATCCACAGGTAGACCTGCAATTTACAGACTAGATTCAACTGCTCCTCAACGTGGATTTGTACGTGAACAATTACAAGTAATTCCTGAAGATAAACAATTACCACCGCCTTCACTTTTGTGAAAGCAGTGCACCAGCGCCCCGACGTCGATTACATTCAAGACAGGTCAGCATCACATTTTCGCGTGTGTGACCAAGACAACTATTAATTCTATCCACGGTGAATTGCTTTGGATTATTATTCGAATACTGCCACAACATTAATGTGTTACAAACTCTCACAATGATTATTCTGTCGTTGTTTCAGTGTCGTGATAAATTCAGCATTGAGATCAAAGTCGCGCTTATTTTATTTATTTATTTATTTATTTTTTTGGGTCACATTGCTGATAACTAGCTGTTTTATTTGCTACATCATCACCATTGCTGGTAGTTTGATTATTATTTACCGTGAAGTCTATGATAACCCTCCACAGCTGAGACATTCTTCTGACTCGAGACACTGCCAGATAAAAAAATTGACCATTCAATACGATCATCGACAATCCAAATATTTGTATCGGAAATAGTTAATCCTTGCGAAGAATGAATCATTATAGCATATCCTAGTATCCATGGAGATTTATCTATCGTAAACGCGCTCACAACAACATCAACAGGAACTAAAACAATATCATTTAGTACAAGATTTTGTTTGTCATTAATTCCAGGAATTTCACCATCGATAATTTGTCCTCGCGTATCAGCTGGGCGATAACACAATGGTACAGGTAGATCTGAAATTTTTCTTTATGTAACAGAACTAATTGTTGTTGAAGTGTATCACGAACTATATTTCTACTTACAACTATCAAATCAACAGGACTTCATAAATTACAAAATCATTCATAGGAGTTTCTGGAATTACTTCATGCATTATTTCACAATGTATTTTATCTGGCTGTATTTTATCTCTTAATTCTGGATCAAGTGCTTGATAATCATTAGTTATTTCCTCATAATAATCTACACAGATTTTTAGCCATTCATGCGGAGATGATCAAACAAAAGGTGGCGGATGACTATGATCGCTACACATTATTACAGCGATGTTTCGAGTCAATAATAATTCAAGAAATATTTTTAACATGTCTAGCGACATTGTGCATATTTCATCCTAAATAATGATCTTGGGAATGTATTTTTCGCCCATTCGTTCAGGAGTCCATGCATCTCCTTTCCATCTAAAGAAACTGTGATAAGTTTGAGATTTAACTCCACGTTCGCTCATTTCTCTGGCGAGTCTATGTGTAGGTGTCAAAACAACCATATCTGAACAGTTGTTCAGAAATAATTCAATCGCACGCGTTGTTTTACCAGAACCTCCACACCCATTAAGATAAATATTGTTATGTCTAGCTACGGGATCATATCCCGATGGTGCTGATGATAATAATGACATTTGATTATTCTTGTGGTATATATCCTTACATTCGACGTCGGCTGATTCAGAAAAACTAAGTATCTTTTCTCGCTTTATTCTCCATTTGCCCCATGATGCATCGGTACCAGTCTTTAACAAATCCGCATATTTTTTATTCACATAAAATGAATCTGTGGCAACTCTAACAGCGGTATCAGGAAACCTGTTTATCATCGATAATAAATTTATCGAAACATACGCTAACATTGAAGATCTTAAATGAGTAAACTGTGGTGAGTCACCATCAATAAAACTCACAATTGTACCTAATTTAGTTCCATCCGTTAAGTAAGCATTATTCCGGCTTATAAATGTGCCTTTATCTGTTGTATCAGTAATTATGAAATCGAGTTCGGCATCGTCAACAACAATCTCGTTTATGATCACATGAACTACCCTGAGGAAATTTACCGATTATTTTTCTGCCGAGATCCTTTGCAATTTTATCTTCATATTCAATTTCATCGGGAATACGCTGAAAGATTTCGACAAGAACAGATCTCTCAACTACAGGTAACCAGACTTGTTTCTGTAGACGATACAATATTATTGCTTCACTTACAGTTAACGATACTAAACTTCGAGCATCAAGCATATATCGTAACAGCACTATTTTAGCCCAACATTTTTCTGAAAAATGACGACGAAACCAAACATAAACAATCGGATAGAGATTTTCAGTGAACGAAAACGATTTAATACATGCAAATCCAGTTTAGTCAAAATCTGGTAAGGGTCCATTTATTGTAACTTTGGTCATCTCGTGTGTTGGATGTCCAAATCCCTTAAAGTATTCAGAACACTCCCCCATTCCAAGAAAACTTCCAGGATAACATGCAGCCATATCAACTGAGATAACATCCTTATAATCGTATTTAGTATTCCACAATCAGCCTTGTCCGTGTTCGACACAACTGTGTTGGACATCTTTAAGAAATTCAGATCTTGTCGGTTTCTATGAATTTTTCTCCTGAGCAACGTGAGCAGCAACTGACAGAACGGTAAAACAATTACTGAGAAATTGTTCAGCAGCAACGGTATTTTTTGACGCAAGATTTTTCATTTACGAGTGGAGAAATTCTGCACGGTAAATATCTCCATTAGGTCGTACAAACCGATCATAATTTCCATATTCGGAACTTTGAAACAACCATACAGATACAGGATCGCTTTTACTAATTTTATTTATAAAATTGAAAATATCGCGGTCATAAAATTTAACAGTTCCATCTCGTGGAAATATTGTTACATCCATCGTTCAGGCGTGCGCATTATGATCAATTATCTCTATCGAAGTTCCCTTCGATTTATATTTTGATTCGTACAAAATCTCGCCGGTTATTGTTTTCACCCTTATAGGATATTTTAATTTTTTTCAAACTTGGCAACGTAGTTGATCGTAGCGACATGTTCCTTGATATGCTCAGCCCACTCATTAATTTTTTTCACGTCGTAAATCCGTTAAACCACTTTCACGTATCGCGTTTGTAAAATGTTCTGTAACTCGCTCAGCTACACAATTCAGCGTCGAAAGTTTCATCGGTTTGAAATCATCAACACTAGGCTTATCATTCAGCGGATATATCGCATGACCAACTGCCGTTACAGGATATGCTCGTTCATAATATGGTTTGTCAATACCACTTAACGCTCCTTGTTTGGAATTTTTACTCAACTTTACAATATCTCCAGCCTGATGTAATCGAACAGTCTCATGTTTGTCACGGATAATCCATGAATCGTCTAGCTCCGTAATAAATTTTATTCTGAGAACGTATCTTTGTTTGTCGAGATAATTAATAATCGTCTCTGCTCGTTGGATATTCATTGTAGCATCAACGTCGCGCATGATTCTGAATGTTGACCACACATGAGCCACGCCATCATCGCGAAATTTCTTCTTGGCTTCACGGATATGATTGTTTAGAGTCTTATTAATGATTCAAGCAAAGAATAACTGTAAGTGGTTGATGATTGGCTCTACAACTCCTTGTAACAAAATCAGTGTAAATGAAATTTGTGGATACCACCTACAATGCTTGCGACGACGGAGTCTAGGACCAAAACCATGTTTAAAATGTAGCAAGGAAGTCCGGGGAAAAACGCAGTTGTGCGTAGAATGCGGTCGTAAAACGTAGAGAGCTGAAACAATATTATGATAAAAAAATAACGCCGATGAATCTCCCATAAAAAAGGCTGAAGACTATCTCGCCAGACAAATAATATTACTATATAAATGGAGCAAGATGAATTTGTAACACATCCCATCATAAAAAATTATGAGGCATCTCGTGATGGTGTAATTAGGCACTGTCGGCTAAAAAAAAACAGTCGGTACTGTCACTAAGACTGGGTATCTCATGTTCAATGCCGGGAGAAAATGTATCTTTGTCATAAATTTATCTATAAATGTTTCCACGGATTGATCGAGAAGAGTCTTGTAATTGATCATATTAATTCAGATCCGAAAAAATAATTCTTTAAATAATTTACGAGCCATTACACAAAGTCAGAATTGCAAAATTGGAAAAAATGGTAAGCACAGTAAATTTCCGAGAGTAATAATATCTATGAATGTAGAGACATGGGAAGAAATAGAATTTCCATCGATAAATGCAGCTGGTAAATATTTTGATATTCACGCGCGTTCTGTACAATATGTCGCAGATAAAATATACAAATCAGCATTTTCAAAGAAATACAAATAAAGCATAATATTCAAGTACGCCGCCACTTCTGAATAAATAAAAAATACTTTTGAATTTCACGATAAAAATACTTCTGAATTTTAACGTTCTTGATAAAGTCAAGGGATATAACTCTGTCAAGGATACGTAGAGTGATTAAAGAGCAACCGCGCTTGTATATTACAATAATATTCGCTTATAAATAATTTTTTTTCATCTTCGGTACAATATGTCGAGCCAAATCGGGAATTTCAAAGAAATACAAACAAAACATAATATTTGAGTATTTCACTCCTGAATTTTACTCTATTGTTAGACAGAGAAATTTAATGTTCAATCACTTCGTCATTGACATAGTCTTGATATAATCAAGGGAAATACCTCTGTCAATGAATTTGTCATTGGCGAAGGTAGATAGATTAAAAAGTTTTTAATAAATAAATATTTTTTTTAAAAAACATTATCCTTGTTTTTCTGAATCTGTCAGGTTTCTTGCTTCCTCTAGACTTTGTCAGGGATAATAATTAAGAAAAAAGAGAAAAACGAACAGCGAATAAGCCACACCCGTTGTGTGAGCTATTCCTGGATTTCCTGGTATCAAACACCTTATATAGTATATGACACCTATTACTATTGGAGGTCCTCCCTTGCTCGAAACTCAACAGAAAAAAGTACACCTTCCCACCATGTCACCACTTGGTGTGTGCTATTTTGCTCTCCCCGGGGTTGATTTTGGGAGGATGTGCAGAAATCTGTTAAACGTAGAGAAGGCCCCGTTTGTGTGTGTGTGTGTGTGTTTGTGTGTAATGTATATATGTTTACATGTAATGTATATATGTAAATACATGCAAATAGATGTATATATGTAAATACATGTAAATAAACAAGTAAATATATGTAAATAAACAAGTAAATATATGTAAATACATGTATATATGTAAATACAGGTAAATACAGAGATAACTTCACCACTGCAAGTAAAAATCTCTGACAAAGAAAATAAACCAGCCGCACTATTCTGACAAAGATTGACCAATGAGAACTTTAGCGCTGTGAGTCTCATGAAACAATGGCACCGTTCTTTCATAGACTGGCCAGTGAGAACTTTAGCACTGTAAATGAGTCAAAATGGAAGTATGTGCTGTCCTTAGAGTTAAGATTGTATATACTGTATATAATAGTTAAAATTATATATATATATATATATATATATATATATATATATATATATATATATATATATATATATATATATATATATATATATATATATATATATATATATATATATAATGTAAATATGTGTTGTGCCGTCCTTATATACTGTAAATACATTCCTGATTGAGGAATACAAATATTTTTTTAATTTTAAACAGATACTTATTATATAATGAATTTGGAAAATATTAATGTGATTATTTATGAGATTAAAATATTGCACGAAGAACGTATACAAATTGATTTTGAAAAAATCATTTGTGATTTTAAATCACTGCAGGAACGAAGATACCAAGGTAGATATACATTACCAGCTGAATACCGGTTTATAAAAATGCTCCAGCAGTCAATGACCCAGACGTTAGCTTGCGTCGATGACACACAAATTGAACAATTCGTTTCACTCATACACGCCATTGAGAAAATTAGATCAGAGTTATCTCGCGATTATGAAACAAAACCGATTGTGAATGCGCGTGCAAGACAGTTACAAAATATTATGTCCGATTGTAAGAGTGAAAGTGAAAGCGGTGACAAAGTCACTAGTAATTGTGAAAGCGGTGACAAAGTCACTGGCAACAACTAAACAAAGTGAAAGTTGTAACGGATTGTGAAAGTGAAAGTGATTGTAACAGATAAACAATGTGAAAGTGTGAAACAAGGGGAATAATTCATTTCTGACTATAGCAAAAAAATTAATATTTTTTTGGTTCTGAATCAGAATATTTATTTTAATATTTTTTAAGCTATCAAATGTAAGGCAAGAATGAGCATAATTCAGAATTTGATCTCAGTCTCACATAATCGTAATAATATGTTCTCGTTGCAGTTCATTTAACTGTTCCTGCGTTAACAAAAGTTTTTTATCGCCGTATTCATCAATAAGTATATTAACACAAAATTTTTCTGCCTTGACTTTGTCAAGGGGGGAAGATAGTGCCAAGATTGTTCTGACTGCACTTTCGAGTACTTATTTGTTGTATACAAAAACTCTCACGTGTTGGTACATTATATAATACCAGATAAATAATTGTTCGTGAGTTCGTAGACTCAGAAACAGAAAGAAAAAAATTTACAAAATCCTGATTTTGCTCTATGAGCGTGAAGATCTTACGATGACGCTGTATGAGCGTACATACAAATTTATATTCAAAAATTCTCCTCTTAAATCAAGCAAGTATCCGCGCTGGTCAGTAAGTTTGAAATGTATCCGTGACAATAGCGGATTATGATATCGTAGATAAACCGGATTAACAGGTTCTAACACAATAAAAAATCCAGGGGGTGCTTGAGGCGCAAATGTGTATAAAATGTATTCCTGCTGGGCCTGACTGGATTTTTCAAGATCTACTTGATAGCTGCCATCGATAGCATTACATACAAGACTGACTGCGATCGTTGACGTAATATTGACAACACCTGGTGAAATATGACGACCTCCATCGCATGGATCATTATTGTGCTTGAGGATGTTTGCCGGTGGGGCTATTTTTCTCCATGATTTTAATATCGTTGGAAAATATTCATTGATGACATCGATGACGGCTTTTACCAACTCTTCGTAATTAAGTCCTGGTATTACGAAGTTTGGTATACGTCTCGCGTCTATTTTATAATGTGCGGCAAATAACTGTTTAAGGCTTATTGTGTCTGAAATTTTTTGATCGACGAGTACTATTCCAGTAATAACACGACTGACATAATCGAGGTCTGATCTAACTTGGTTTAGATGTTGTATCGTTTCAATGATCTGTTGACGCGTATCATCGTTGTAGTATTGTGATATACTGGAAAATAAACTTCGTAGATCACCGAGTACCCGATGGTGTTCAGACTTAATTGCGTCGGAAAATGATTTAATAAGTTTTTCATCGATAACTGGATTTTTATCGTCGTTGAAGATATATAATGTTCTTGATAATATAGGAAGTCTTTCACCGCTAAATGAAACATACTTAAGTGTTCCATCGGATTCTATGTCACCCCTTTCCATGTATTTTCATGGATAAGTTTTTCGATACTCTGGAAGTTTTAAAAAATATTCGTTTATCTGAAACATAATCAGATTGTTGTGGATGCAGTTTTGCTGCAGGTGGTAGTGGTTGTACTTCTAACCATCCTAATACGGTTCTGATCGACGACTGATATATATCAACGCTGTAGTCAGGCGTTGATATTTCTATCGCGGCTGATAATGTTGGCTCATGAACCGTGATAGCGATTTTGGATTCTTTTTCTGTGATAGATTTGATTCTGCGTTGGAGTTCATCGTTGATTTGTTCGATCTGATAACTGCCCGTAGGTATACTCACAACATTCCAGTCAGGTGTTCCATCGGGCTTATTTTTGAACGCAAATACCAGTGAATTGTTTGCTTGCAACCCACCGAATGGTTTTGATCTAATATTTGGCCAACTATGATATACTCGTGATTGTGCTAGTCGTATTTCCTTCGCTGGAATCGCAGTTGGAAAGCTAACGTTGAACTCAGGATTTGTTGAGCTTGCTGATATCATTGTGGTTTTTGACGGAGTTGTATTAGCGACGATCTGTTGTAGTAATTCTGATGACGTAGTCATTAGCGACATTATTATTTTTAAATCGGAGGTCTAATATTGTTTCTCGTAGATTCTGACTGAGTCATTGCCTCATGGTAAATCTTAATCATTTCTGTGAATTACTGATCTGATATTATTCCATCGTTGAGACCTGATGATATCAACGAAGATAATTTGGTGTATGATAGCGTCGCCGTTGGAAATTTATCAACCGCGCACGTGGATATTTTTTTTTGCGATGATATTAAGAATACCAGCAACACCCATTACAACTGAAACACCAATTTCTATTACTGGTGCTATCACGCACGTGGCTGATAATATGCCGATGAAGGTTACTGTTCCAGCGATGACCGCAGATACAGAGTATACAATTATATCAGTAACAACGACACGTCTGCGGTATTTTGTTTTTGTTTTACTGTATACTCGTCGATGATATTTTTCAGTTGGGTATGTCACGAACACACTTGCTCGTATCTTAAATGTTGAACGTCGATTAGGGAGATCATTATATAAATTACAAAATTTTAAGTAGGTGGTGGCCTAGCAACTAATTCAAGAAACCAATAGCACAACATAACGAGGCTTTTTCCTTCGGGATCCACAACAAATATTCCCTCGTCGTTTTGATCCAATATCACTAACATAGATCCAGAGGATCCACAAACTGGATAACGCCGTAAAATTGTAGTAGATATTGTAAATGTCGTAGTGCCGAGTATTGAAAATCTGTATATGCCAGTAACCTCAGCGCGATGTTCGATGGATTTATTGAGTGGTGACCATATTCCTGATCCAGACGCTACTGTATATACTATACTGTCGGTAACTTTTTAATGTCAAAGAGTTTAATGTTGATGGCTGCTGTGGTTCCCAAAAATTCATTAATAGCCCTATTTGTGTTTCTACGAAAATTTACAAACGCGGCTACATGAGTAGCATATTCAGATCTAAATGTGGTCATTCCATCATTGATTGTCATTAACGAGGTCATCATCGGGATGTTGCTATTGTCGACGTATTTTTTCGTTGTGGCGTCATCGTTTGATTCTGGTTCTCCAAGACCAGTAATTTTATTATTAGCCATGTTGAGAGAACCAGTCATTGTATCACAGGCGGATAGTAAACGATCATCGATCTCAGTTCTGATCGTGTTGTTGTTACTGTCTACGTATCTTTTTGTTGCCACATCATCGTCTGATTTTATTTCTTTCACATTGGTAATTGTATTTTTGCTCATGTTGAGATCGCCATATATAATAACTCTAATTCTTCTGATGCGTCCAGTAATCTCTCCCATGAGTGTTAAGATTGATTCCTCCTGCAGAATAATATCTGTCAGCGGGATATTACTCGTCTTTAACCGCCCTTGCTGGTCTTGAAAAGCAACGACTTCATTACGAGACTCAAAAGATCAGCGTTAAGGGTTGCATATTTAGATAAGTCGCGTTGTTGTTTGCCTCGAGTAGATCTTCCGTAAATATCTACGATTGTATATTCATTAAGACCTGTTGAAAACGATGGTGGACGGTTATACCGTCTGGTGGTATACTCGTGCACGATTTTATGAGCCGGTGTCAGCGACCTTGACACAGCGTCGAATACAGCGAGTACTTCACGTCCACATATTGGCGGATCGGTTATTGTCTGTGTTGGTAATGTTGAATACCAGATCGGCGTTTGAAGCGGAGTGTTTTGCACTCTGCCGACATATTTTAAAAATTCTTTCGGTGGTGCCAGTCCATACGAATCGAAATAAACAACTCCACGTGGATCAATCATATATGCAACCCAATGAGTACCTGGACCAGAACTTCCATCGAGATCAATGATACCAGTTTCCTGGATATTTGGTTGTTTTTGTAATTGATCACGCATAAAAACACCTCTGAAGTTTTTGATGCTTAATTTTTGGCAGCATCAAGTAAATCAAAATTGGACATGGGAAGCATCTGCGAAGTGTCTCGGGAAGTCTTAGACCTCGACCGTACCACGAATGCAGTCTTAGACCTTTCCCTTTTTTGGGAAGCTTTTATTCCTTGTCCTGTTGCTTTCTTTAATGCGATCCCAGCAGCAGTTGCAACAGCACCAATTGCAGCTGCTTTTGCAACAGCTGGGGCTGCAGAGGCTATTAACGCTGATATAGCTGCAGCAAGTGGAAATATACCACCCGTCTTGGCAATGTCTTTAATGGCACCCGCAGACAGATTAAATCTAACGCCGGTCCTTGATCGTTTGGCGTCATTGAAGTGCCTGAGTTGACGTTCTGTCAGTGATAGTTTATTTTTACCGCCTGCGATCTGTTCTGATTTCAGCAATATTTTTATTCCACATTTCCGTTTTGATACTGATTGTAGCTTTTTAATCTGACCAGGAGTCAGACTGACACTAACATGATGACATGACATTATAATATCATAGACGATTTAATTACATGTTTTCTACTGGGGCATCAATGACTCTCATTCGTCCACCAACACCTTCAAGCAACATTGTTTAATCTGAGAGTATAACAGCGATTGCTCTATAATTAGCAATAGCTCCACTTGCCTCACGAGTTTTCAAGTGTTCCAGCGAAAAGTAATAGATCGGATACACAGTTGTAAAATCTAGCTGTGATATTTGTAGACCAGAATCAATATTTTGATCACGTCCCATGAACGTCATCAAACGATGATATGAACGTGTTACATGATTATTCTCAAAATTCAATAATATATCTTCGGATGGTTTTTGATGCCCGTTTATTCTCAGTGAAACTTTAGTAACACCAAGTTTGTTAAATATCATTGTACTGTGTGTTTGTGAGTTTACTCGTACAGCATCTTGGAAAGCAACAAATATATGTCGCGGAGCAGAAACACCTTGCTGTGATGCTATCTGCCATGTGAATAAACCATTAATGTTACTTTGAACACTATCTGTGGTCATCGTCAATCATGATTATGTTGATTTAGCATCTAGTCCATAAAAGAGAGCAACCGTTGTTCTTCAGCGAGTGATGGTATCGTTGTTGGCATCCACAATGAAAGTTTTGTTAGTATTACTTTAGCTGCATCACCAGCAGGTCTCCAGATTGCATCATTGTCGGTAGCTTTTCCTACAAGTGCATCTGTATGCTTGGCTCTATAAATAACCTTTCTGACATTTCTGCAAAATCCAAAAATATGTGACAGTGGACGTCCTGTGAATCCTAAGTTGAATTCTTGGTTGGTGCTCTGTAACGTCGAAAATGCACCGGCGGGTCGGAGTATCATTTCAGCTGGTTGTGGTTTGTTAATTGTACCAAAAGATGCTGCCTGTTGTCCGGGTAGTCAGAAGTATCCTTGACAAACATCACTGACAGACCAGATGAACTTGAATAATCATCGGAATAGCTTGCTAGACCCAATATCGTCGTGGCAACGTCGAAGTTTTCCAGGCATGATTTAATGTTTCTTCCGTCGATACTATACGTGACACTGTTAAACAACGCCATGATGCCATTATTAACAAAACCAACTCTAACTTCAGCTCCATATTCAGTATTATCCGTTCTTAGAATTTCACCTTCTACTTCAAAAAATGCTTCAGCGGGTAAGAAATATATACTTGTATCCTGAACTTGCAGCTCAATTCGCCCACGCTGATTTGGCTCTCGTGCATCATACGAATAATATTGATAATCACGTACCGATTCATCTTTGAGGACTATGTCGAATGCGGGATCAGATGCACAATTAAACATCTTTATTACACTTGTTATCGTCTAACACGAAGACCACTTCCTGCAATCAGATAGGGGTACACCAGCCAACTCTGCTAGTTTTAGATTTGCAGCTTGATTTATTATTTTACTAACATTTGCAGGCATAACTTCTGTGCTAGGTAATTTTACTGGCTGAGGTCGGACCGCTGGCGGTCTGTGTATTAATCGTGCTAGTCTATCTTTGATTGCTGAGAATGTTTTACCAGCAACATCACCAACAGCACCAATACCTTCTTCACGAACAATGTCAATAGCTTTCATTCCAAGTTGCTTTGCAATCGGTATTGCTTTTGGGAGTATCCTTCTGAACAGACCCTGAACAAAATCACCAAGACCATCCCCGTAGCAGCAGGCAGGGCGAACAGACATCTGTCTGAATCGTCATTTGTCTAAAACATAAGGTTCCTACAGGGGCTGAAAAAATAATGTCAATAACGCTAAACCGAACCTCCTAACTTTTATTATTACCAAAACGGATAATGTTAGCTCATTTTTTGTTATTTTATTTTTGAAGTTTTGTTTTTTATGTTATAATGCGTTTAATTTACTCGCCGGATCACTTAATTTTTGTCGGTCACCCTGCCTGCTGCTGTAATTAACCAAAGATTTTATCCAGACCTACACGATATCTAGATCTTGGATCATGTAGATTTATTGTTATATATCCAACTGGAATAGCCTGTGCTTGAGCAAAAATGTTTTTGAACTTCATCATATCCATATCCCCTGAACACCAGGTATAGTAAATATTTTTTAACGTATAATTATCTATTCCATTAAATACAACTAAAATATTGTAGTTGTCTCTGATCACCTTCGGTATTTGTGTATAACGCTGAGTGACGTATATAACGTCTGTATTTTTGTGTCTACCTCTGGAAAATATTCTAGCTGGATTTGTTTGTTTATCCAGCATTACATCATCGTACACCACTAAATTATTAATAAATCCATCTAGATCATCTATTGACGGTGCTTCATCAATGTTGGTGATAAAATCGATAACATCATTATTTTTATCTTCTTCATTAATTAATTTCGCCTTCTCATTAAAATCTTTAAGTACTTCGTAACAGTGTTGATCATCTACAGATGGTGCTACTAAATACAGTTTACTCCATTTTAACCACCTCATTATTAAATTTAGTAATACTTGTGTTTTACCCGATCCAGATGGACCTAATATAATCATCCTTATCGAATTTGGTAATGCTGGATGGCGCTTTACTGATTCCTGTTTTCGTGTCGCCGAAAAGTCAATTGTATCCATATAATAAATAATATGAGTCTATATTGTGTTCAATGTAAAATTCCTACACCCACTGCTGAATTAATTACAATAACAACGAAGAATAAACGACGTGCTCTGACAGGCAAATGCGTTAAATGTGGCACGAAGAAATACAAATTTGTCAAAACAAAGACAGGTGGAGATATAGCCGCTTTATTAGGAAAATTACCAGGAACTCCGTGGGCTAAATACCCCGGTGAGAAACATCTTCCTAGATATAATTATTGCGGTCCCGGAACTCGACTTGATATGATCAAGATCAACCAAGATCAGGAGAGTATCCAATAAATAAGATTGATAAAGCGTGTCATGTTCATGATGTTGCGTATAAAAGTAAAGATTTACAACAAAGGCATCTTGCAGATGTAAAATTGATTCATGCATTAAATTCTATACCCAATAAATCTGTCAGAGATAAATTAGCTAGTTTTCTAGTAAAATCTGCTATGAAAAGTAAAATAATGTTAGGGGCTGGTAATTAATTATATAAATATTATAATGGAATCTATTTATTATAGCCCAAGAGGATATTGGAGAGGCAGATCAGCGATTACTAAATTATCTGAAGCAGCAAAAGTTTCACATTCTGTTGCTGCAGCGTGGTTAGCACGACAGGCAATATGGCAAATTTATCTACCACCACCTAAAAAAATTCAATATGCACATTTTGATGTCAGCGTCCCTAATGAGGTTCATCAAGCAGATATTTTATTTTTACCACACGATACCATTAAAATTGGTAAACGTCAGTCACGCACATACAAATACGCATTAACTGTCGTTGACGTTGCAAGTAGATATAAAGAAGCGGAACCATTATCAACAAAGACAGCGTCTGAAGTTTCATCTGCGTTTGAACGAATTTATCAGCGAGGATCTGGACCACAAGGTGGTCTACGATGGCCACAGTTATTACAGGTTGATCCGGGCAAAGAATTTCTTGGTGCAGTATTATCGTTGATGAAGAAACGTAACGTTAAAATCAGACGAGGACATACTGAAATTCATCGTGATCAGGCAATTGTTGAACGATTTAATCGAACATTTGCTGAGCGGTTATTTGGATACCAATACGCAAAAGAAATATCTACTGACTTTAAGTCCGGTGAGAGATCTCGTGAATGGGTTGCAAGGTTACCAAGTGTGATAGCTGCGTTAAATAACGAAATTACTCGTTCAACTTCCATGAAACCTTCTAATGCAATCACAAAAAAATATATACCCCGTAGTGATGACAGACATCAACCTCAACCAGTATTAGGTAATGTAACTGTAAGATATTTATATGAACCTGGAGAACTTGAAGGTGGTAAAAAAAGAGCAACCGATCCTATCTGGAGCGTGACTACACATACAATTTCTAGTGTAGTTAGATCTACTGGTAGACCTCCAATCTACAGATTAGATTCGAGAGCCTCTCAACGTGGATTTGTACGTGAACAATTACAGGTAATCCCTGAAGACACACAATTACCACCACATACAATTACATAACCAGAACCTCTACGTCGATTGCATTCAAGACAGGTTAGCATCACATTATCACGTATATGACCAAGATCACTATTAATTCTGTCTACGGTAAATTGTCTTGGATTATTATTCGAATATTACCATAACATATTACAGTTACAGCTTGCACAATGATTATTTTGTCGTTGTTTTAGTGTTATAATAAATTCAGTATCAATATCAAAGTCACGATTATTTTTTTTTGTCACATTGTTTATAGCCAGATAGTTTTTTCTTATTACGTCATTATTAACAGTCTGATTATTATTTTCTGTAAAATTCATAATAACCCTATGTAGTTGAAATATTCTTCTGACTCGAGAAACTGCGAGATAGACTAAATTTGACCATTTGATCCGATCATCTATAATCCAGATATTTGTATCGGAAATAGTTAACCCCTGTGACGAGTGAATAGTTATAGCGTATCCTAACGTCCACGGTGATTTATTCATACTCAGCGCATTCTCAACGACATTAATATCGACTAAAATAATATCATTCAAGACAAGATTCTGTATTCCACCACCAGGAATTTCAGCATCAATATTCTGTCGTCGAGTATCTGCTGGGCGATAACACAAAGGTACAGGTAGATCTGAAAACTTTTCTTTATGTAACAGAAATAATTTATCCTGTAGTTCATCACGAACTATCTTTCTACTTGCAACTATTAAATCAGCGGGATTCCATAAATTTAGAAAATCATTCATAGAAGTCTCTGGAATAACTCCTCGCATTATTTCACATTGTACTCTGTCTGGTTGTAGTCTGATTAACCTTTTAAATTCCTTCAGCGGTTAATCAATAGCTCTATGGTCATCATTTATTTCTTCATAATAATGTACGTTTTTCTTCAGCCATTCATGTGGAGACTGACCAATAAAAGGTGGTGGTTGACCATGATCACCACACATTATTACAGCAGTATTCTTTGTCAATAGATTTATAGAAACATATGCCAACATAGATGATCTTAAATGAGTAAACTGCGGTGAGTCACCATCAAGATAACTCACAATTGTACCTAGTTTGGTTCCGTCTGACAAATAAGCATTACTCCGATTTATAAATGTATTTTTTTCCGTTGTATCAGCTATTATAAAATCGAGTTCAGCATCATCCATAATCAATCTTGTACAGTGTCTTTTATGATCATAGGCTCCTCCTTGAGTAAATTTACCAATTATCTTTCTACCAAGATCTTTTGCAAGTTTTTCATCATGCTCGTCTCTGCATTTACGTATATTATTAGTAATTTTAATAATATCATCTTCATTAAGATTAGGGAATTCTTTCCTGGCATCATTAATATTAAATCTATTTGGTTCTGGTAACCAAACTTGCTTCTGTGGACTATACGATATAATCGCCTCACTCACCTTCAATAATGTTAAAATTCCAACATCAAGCATATATCGCAATAGTACTATTGGAACCCAACATTTTTCTGGAAAATGTCTTCGAAACCAAGCATAAGTAATCGGATGGAGATTTTCTGCAAACTCAAATGATTCTACATGAGCAAATCCGGTTAAGTCAAAATCTGGTAAATGTCCGTTTATCGCAACCCTGGCCATCTCGTGTGATGGATGTCGAATCTCTTAAAGTATTCAGAGCATTCTCCG
>JAECUM010004093.1:0-30818 GCA_016617855.1 Megalonaias nervosa | reverse complement strand
TACCTGTCTGATCCACAATAAATCATATATTGATTAAAATTTCTGGATCTGATTTGTTCCAATTTCAATCGGTTAGATCCGAACTGAACTGGTTTGATATGGAGTCAACCGGTCTTCTCCAGAAGAAAAATATTTGATCTGCAATAAATCATATATGGATTAAACCGGCTCGATCTTGTCTGACCCGCTATAAACCGGTTTGAACTGAACTAAACAGATTTGATCGTAAGTCAACCGTTTTTTACCGGAATAAACCTCTCTGATCCACAATAAATAAAATATGGATCGAACCAAATCTAGTATGCTCCCGAGGAAACCACATTGATCCGAACAAAGAGGACTGATCTATAGTAAGCCGGTCTCATCGGGAATTAAGCTGTCTGATCCACAACCAATCAAATATGGATAAAACTGATCCAGATTCAACCGATTTCATCTGGACTAAACCGGATTTCTCTAGGTCGGACCGGTCTAATCCCAAAAAATCATCTTTGATCCCCCAAAAAACAAATTTGAATTAATCCGTTTTAATCTGGTCTGATGCAGATTAAACCGGTCTGAACTGGATTAAATCTGTTGGATCCGTACTAAACCGTTTCAAGCGGGACTAAACCGGTTTGATCTGGATTGAACCGATTAATCCGGAATAAACATGTCTGATCCACAATAAATCAAATATACATTAAACCAGCTCTATGTGGTCTGCTCCTCAACAAACTTGTTGGTCTGGACTAAACAATTTTTATCTGGAGTCAACCGCTCTTGACCGGAATAAATCTGTCTGATGCACAATACATAAAATTTGGATTAATCTGACTCAATCTGGTCTGATCCGGATAATAGAGGCTTGATCCGGATTGAACCGGTTTGAAATGGACTAAACCGGTTCGATCTGGGATCAGCCAGTCTTGTCTGAAATAAACCTAACTGACCCACGATAAGTCAGATATGGTTTGAACCTGCTCGATTTGCTTTTATCCGGATTAAACCGGTTGGAACTGGAGTCAACACCTTTTACACGGAATAATCCTGTCTGATCAACAAAAATCAAATATGCATTAAAAAGGCTCCATCTGGACTGATCCGGATTCAACCGGTTTGAACGACTAAACCGGTTTGGTCTGGAGCGAACAAGTTCTATCCGGTAGAAGCCTGTCTTATCCACAATGAATCAAATATGTATTAAACCGGCTCGATCCGATCCGATCAAGCCTCATACGGATTAATCATGTTTGGACGGATAAAACTTGTTTGATTTGGAGTCAACTGGTCTATACGGAATGAACCTGTCTCATCCACAATAAATCATATTTTGGTTAAATCGGCTCGATCTGGTCTGATCCGGTTTCAACGGTTTAGATCTGGACTGATCCGGTTTGATCTGGTTCAACCAGTCGTATCTGGAATATAACTTTTTGATCTGCAGTAAATCATACATAGATTAAACCGGTTCTATTGAGATTAAACCGGTTTTATCTGGAGCCTAATGGTCTTATCGGGAATAAACATGTCTGACCCATAATAAATCAGACATGTATTAAACCGGTTCGGTCTCGTCTGATTCGGATGAAACCGGTTTGAACTGGATTAAACCAGATTTATCCGGATTCAACTGGTTTGAACTGTACGAAAAGCGGTTTTAGGTCAACCGGTCTTAGCAGGAGTAAACCTGTGGGATCCACAATAAATCAAATATGGATTAAAATGTTCGATCGTGTCTGATCCGGATTCAACCGGTTCAATCTGAACTAAACCGGTTTGATCTGGATTGAAGCGGTCTTGTCCGGAATAAAACTCTCTAATCCACAATCAATAAAATATGGGTTAAAATGGCTCCATCCGGTCTGATCAGAATTAAACCGGTTTGATCCGTACTCAACCGGCTCCAACTGGACTAAACAGGTTTGATCTAGATTCTATTTGGAATAAACCTGTCCGATCCACAACAAATCAGATATGGATTAAACCGACTAGATTCAGCATGATCCAGAATAAACCGGTTTCATAGGAACAAATTGGTTTGATCTGGAAGGAACCGGTCTCAACCGGAAAAAGTGTGTCTTATCCACAACCAAGCAAATATGGATTATGCCGAGTAGATCTTTTCTGATGAGGAATAAACCGGTTTGAACTCGACTAAACCGGTTCTGATCCGGAGACAACAGGTCTTGGACGGAATAAACCTGTCAAATCCACAATAAATCAATACGATTACACCGGTTCGATCTGGTATTATCCGGATTAAACCGGTTTGAACTTGACTGAACCGATTTGTTCTGGAGTCAACCGAACTTATTTGAAATAGACTTGAGTGATGATTAATAACAAAACAAATATGGATTTAAAAGGCTCGATCTTGTCTCATCCGGATTCAACTAGTTTGACCTAGAGAAAAATGATTTGATTTGGATTCAACCGGTTTGAACTGGACTAAAAAATTTTAATCTGTCAAACCGATTTGATCTGGAGTCAACCGGTGTATCCAGAATTATCCCTGTCTGATCCAAATTAAATCAAATAGGACTGAAACGGCTCCATCTGGTCTGATCTGGATGAAACCTTTTTGGACAAGACTAAACCTGTTTGATCTGGAATGGAATAAACCTGTCTAAATCACAATAAAACAAATGTGGAATTAACCGGTTCGATCTGTTCTGATCCGGAATAAACCTGCTTGATCCTGACTAAACCGATTTTATCTGGATTAAAGCGATCCCATCCGGAAAAAACCCTGTCTAATCCACAATCAATCAAATATGGACCGGCTTGATCTGATCTGATCCGGGTTAAACCGGTTTGAAGTGGGCAAAAACAGTTTAACTTGGAGTCTGTTCCGGAATACACCTGTCTGCACAATAAATCAAATACGAATTAAACTTGCTCGATCTGATTTATCAGGATTAAACCGGTTTGATTTGTACTAAACCAACTTGATCTAGAGTCAACCGGTCTTATCCGGAATAAACCTCTATGATCCGCAAAAAATCAAACATGGATTAAACTGGTTCGATCAAGTATGATCCGGAATATCTTGCTTTCATCAGGACAAACTGGATTGATCTGGAGTCAACCGGTCTTATCCGGCATAAAGGAGTCTGATACACAGCCAATCAGATATGGATTAAAAAGGCTCGATCTGGTCTGATCCGGATTAAACCGGTATAAACTGGATTAAAAACGGTTTCATCCTTACTCAACCGCTTCGAACTGGACAAAACCGGTTTGATCTCGATTCAATCGGGAAAACGGGAATAAATCTGTCTGATCCACAATAAAACAAATATGGATTAAACCAACTCGATCCTGTCTGCTCCGGAATAAACCAATTTGATCCGGAATAAACCAGTTTGATCTAGAGTCAAACACTCTTATCCGGAATAAACCTGACTGATACACAATAAATGAAATATGGATCCAACCGGCTCAGTTTGAGTTGATGAAGATTCAACAGCTTTGAACTGGACAATACCAGTTTGGTCTGGAGTCAGAATGTTTAATTCGGTATAAACCTGTCTGATCCACAATGAATCAAATATGGATGAAACCGGCTCGATCTGGTTTGATCTAGATTAAACCGGTTTGACCTGGACTAAACCGATTTTATCTGGATTATGCCGGTCTTATCCGTCATAACGCTCTCTAATGCATAATAAATCAAATATAGATAAAAACGGCTCATCTAGTCTGATCAGGGATAATCATGTTTGGACGGATAAAACCAGTTTGTTCTGGAATCAACCGGTCTTATCTGGAATAAATCTGTCTGATATGCACCAAATCATATATGGATTAAACTGGCTCGATTTAGTCTTTTCTGGTCGATACTGCTTTGATCCAGACTAAAACCGTTTGATTTGGATTGTACCAGTCTTATCCGGAATAAACCTGTCTGATCCACAGTCAATAAAGTATGAATCAAACTGGCTTGATCTTGTCTGATCTGGATTCAACCAGTTTGAACAGTTCTAAACCGGTTTGACCTGCAGTCAACTGGTTATATCCGGAATAATCTTGTCTGATCCACAATACAACAGATATTGATTAAACCGACGCGATCTGGTCTGATCCGGATTCAACCGGTTGGAACTGGACTAAACCGGTTTGATCTGCAGTCCTCTGGTCTTCTCCGAAATAAAACGGTATAATCCCAAATAAATCAAATTTGGATTAAACCGGCTTGATCTGGTATTATCCGCACTGAACTGGTTGGAATTAGAGTAAACCGGTTTGATATAGAGTCAGCCGGTCTTATTGGTCATATACATATCTGAAACACAATATGTCAGATATGGCTTAAATCAGCTCGATCTTTTCTACTCCATATGAAACCAGTATGAACTTCATTAAACTTGTTTTATTCGGATTCAACCGGTTTGAGCTGGACTAAAGTTATTTAATATGAAGTCAATCAGTCTTATCAGGAGTAGATCTGTCTGATCCACAGTAACTGAAATATGGACTCTAAAGGTTCGGTCTACTGTGATCTGGATTCAACCGGTTTAAGCTAGAGCAAACCGGTTTCATCTAGAGTAAACCGGTCTTATCATGAAGAAACTTGTGTGATCCACTGAAAATCAAATATCGATTAAACTGGTTTGATCTGGTCCGTTTTGGATTCAACAAGTTTGAACAGCACTAAACTGGTTTGATCTGCAGTTGTCCAGTCTTATCCGGAATAAACCATAAAAATCGAATATGGATTAAACCGGCTGGATCTAGTATGATTAAGAAGAAATCGTTTTGATCCGGACAAATTGGATTGATCTAGAATAAACCTCTCTCATCCGGAATAAAGCCGTCGGATCAACAACCAATCAAATATGGATTAATCCGGCCCGACCTGGTATGACCCAGATTCAAACGGTTTGATCTGCACTATGCCGGTTTACTCTAGAGTCAACCGGTCTTATCATAATAAACAAGTCTGATCCACAATAAATTAAAAACGGATTAATCCGGTTCTGTCTGTTCTGGTCCTCATTAAGCCGGTCCGAACTGGACTAGACCGGTTTGATCTAGATTCAACGGAATGAACCTGTGTCAGCCACGATAAATCAAAGATGGATTAGACCGGCTCGACCTGGTCTGCTGAGGACTAAACTGGTTGATCTGGAGTCAACCGCTCTTATCCGGTATAAACCTGTCTGATCCACAATGACACAAACATGAATGAAACCGGCACGATCTGGTTTGATCCAGTGTAAACTAGTTTGAACTGGATTAACCGGTTTGATCCGGATTCAACCGGCTTAACTTTACTAAATCGGTTTTATGTGAAGTCAACCGCTCCGATCAATGGTAATCAAACGGTCTTATCCCCAAAAATAAAATATGGATCAAACTAGTTCGATCTGATTTTATCCGGAATAACCGGTTGATCCGGACTAAACCTGTTTGATCTGGATTTAATTGGTCTTGTCCGGATTAAACCTGTCTAATCAACAATCAATCAAATATGGGTTAAAACGGCTCCATCTTATCTGATCCAAAATAAACCGGTTTGATCTGTACTTAACTGGTTCGAACCGTACTTAATGGGTTTAATCTGGATTCAACCGGTCAATAGTAATAAAACTGCCTGATCCACAATAAATCAAATATGGATTAAACCGGTTAGATCCGGCCTGATCCGGATTCAACCGGTTTGAACTGCAATTAACCGACTTGATCTGGAGACAACCCGTGTGATCCGGAATAAAGCTGTCCGATCCACAATAAATTAAACGTTTGTTCTGTCAACTGGTTTGATCTGGAGTCAACCGGTCTACCCAGAGTAGGCCTGTCTTTTGCGTAATAAATGAACTGGGCTGATCCGGATGAAACTTGCTTTGACAGGACTAAACCGATCTGATCTGGACCAAACCGGTCTTTTCTGGAATAAACCTGTCTAATCCACATATGTTGATTAAACTGGTTCGATCTGTTCTGATCCGGAATAAACCGGTTTGATCCCGACTCAACCAGTTTGATTTGCATTGAAGCGGTCTTATCCGGAATAAACCTGTCTTATCCACAATCAATCAAATATGGATTAAACCGGATCGATCTAATATAAACCAGAATAACTCATTTTCATCAGGACAAACTGGAATTATCTGGGGTCAACCGGTCTCATCCGAAATAAAATAGTCTGATACATAACAAAATCAAATATGGATTGAAAGGGCTCAATCTGGTCTGATCGGGATTAAACCGGCCTGCACTAGATTTTGAGTCAACCACTCATATCCGGAATAAACCTGTTTGATACACAATGAATGAAATATGAATTCAATGGCTCGATCTGGATTGATGCGGTTTCAACCGCTTTGAAATGGACAACACTGGCTTGGTCTGGAGTAAAAAAAAGTCTCGTCCTGTATAACCCTGTTTGATCCACAATGGATCTAATATGGATGAAACTGGCTAGATCTGGTTTGATCCGGATTGAACCGATTTGAACTGGATTAAACTAGTTTGATCGGAATTCAAATGGTATGACTTTATTAAACCGGTTTATGTGGAGTCAATCGATCTTATCAGGAGGAAACCTGTCTGATCCAAAATTAATCAAATATGAATCAAACCGTTTCGACCTGTTCGGATCCGAAAAAACCGTTTTGATCCGGACTAAACCGATTTGATCTGCATTCAAGCTGTCTTATCCGGAATAATTTTTCTGATCCACAATCTATCAAATATGGGTTAAAACATCTCCATCCTGTATGATACGGATTAAACCGGTCTGAGCTGGATTAAACCGGTATGATTTGGATTGAACTGGACAAGACCGGTTTAATCTAGAGTCAACTGGTCTTCTCCGGAATAAACCTGTCTGATCTATAATAAATCAGATATGGATTAAA
Source organism: Megalonaias nervosa (assembly GCA_016617855.1). NCBI lineage: Eukaryota > Metazoa > Mollusca > Bivalvia > Unionida > Unionidae > Megalonaias > Megalonaias nervosa. Next base: position 23,973 of record JAECUM010004093.1, on the reverse strand, counting down.
CCGGTTCGATCTCATCTGATGAGGATTCAACCGGTTTGATCTCTACCAATCCGGTTTCATCTAGAGTCAACCGGTCTTATCATGAATAAACCTGCCTGATCCACAAAAATAAAATATGGACTAACCCGCTCAATTTAGTTTGGTCAAGAATGAACCGGTTTGATCCGGACAAACTGGATTGATCTGGAGTAAACTGGTCTCATCCAGAATAAAGCTGTTAAATCCACAACCAATCAAATATAGATTAAACCGGCTCGATCTGGTATGATCCATATTCAACTAGTTTGATCTGGACTAATCCGATTTGCTCTAGGGTAAACCGGTCTTATCCGCAACAAAACATGTCTGGTCCACAATGAATCAAATCTGGCTTAAACCAGTTCGGCAGTCTGATACACAACCAATCAAATATGGACTAAAAGGGCTCAAGCTGGTCTGATACTGATTAAACTGGTCTAAACTGGATTAAACCGATTCGATCCCTGCTCAACTAATTCGAACTGGACTAAATCGGTTTGATCTGGATTCAACCGGTAAATCCCGAATACACTTACCTCAGCCACAATAAATCAAATATCGATTATACCAGCTCTATCTGGACTGATCCGGATTCAACCGGTTTGAACTAGAACAAACCGGTTTGGTCTGCAGTCAACAAGTCTTATCCGGTATAAATCTGTCTGATCCACAATGAATCAAATATGGATGAAATCGGCTCGATCTGGTTTGATATGGATTAAACCGCTTTGAAGTGGATTAAACGGGTTTGATCCGGATTCAACCGGTTTAACCGGTCTGATCACTAATAAACCACTAAAAATAAATCAAATATGGATCAAATCGGTTCGATCTGTTCTGATTCAAAATAAACCGGCTTGATCCGGACCAAACTGGCTTGATCTGGATTAAAGCGGTCTTATCCAGAATAAACCTGTCTAATGCACAATCAAACAAATATGGACTAAAATGGCTCCATAGGGTTTGATCCGGATTAAACCGGTTTGATCTGTACTCAGCCGGTTACAACTGGACTAAACTGGTTCGATTTGGATTCAACCGGTCAATCCGGCTTAAACCTGTCCAATCCAGTCCGATGTTTAAGTATCAGCTATAATAAACCGGTTTAAAAATTTTGGATCCTTAATAAACCGGCTTGAACTGGAGTTAATCGGTCTGATCAGGAGTAAAGTGATCTGAAACGGTTAGAACCTGTCCAATCCAGTCTGATGCGCAAAATGACTTGTAATAAACTGGTTTTATCTTGTTTGTTTCAAGATAACCCGGTTTGAACCGGATTGAACCGGTCTCATCCGGACTATACTGGTTTGATCCAGTTAAAACCTGTCTAATCCAGTCTAATGCGTAAAATCAGCATGTAATAAACCTGTTTCAACTGGTTTTATCCAGAAAAACCCGGTATGAACCTGCTGGAACCGGATTAGATCGGTCTGTTCTGGAAGAAACTCGATTGATATGCTGTAAACTGTCCTATCTCATGCGTTAAAATTGGCTTGTAATGAACTGGTTTAGGTCGGTTTGATACAGGATAAACATGTTTGTAGCTGACTGAACCGGTCTGATCCGGAGAAAACTGGTTTGATACGGTTAAAACCTGTCCAATCCAGCCTTATACAAAAACAATTAGCTTGTAATCGAATGGTTTGAATAGGTTTGATCCAGAAAAAACCGGTCTGAACTGTATTGAATCGGACCGATCTCGAGTAAAATGGTTTGACACGGTAAAAACCTGACCAATCTAGTCCGATGCGTACGAATCGGCTTGTAACAAAACGGTTTTAACTGGTTTATTCCAGGATAAACCGGTTTGAACCGGATTGAACCAGTCTGGTTTGATATGGTTGAAACCTGTCCAATTCTGTCTTATGCGAACAAATCTGTTTTAATAAACTGATTTGAACTGGTTTGATCCAGAATAAACCGGTTTAACTGGATTGAAGTATACTAGTATGATCAGGTTAATACCTATCCAGTCGAGTCTGATGCGTAAAAATCGGCTTGTAATACACCAGTGTAAAAAGGTTTGATCAGGATAAACCAGTCTGAAACGGTTTGATCCAGAAGAAACTGTTTTGAACTAAATTGAACCGGTCTTATCCGGAGGAAACTGGTTAGATACGGTTAAAAGCTGTCCAATACAGCTGATGCCTAAAATTCGGCATGTAACAAACGGTTTCAACTGATTTGATTAAGAACAACCCGGTATGAAACTGTATGATCCGGATTCGACCTGTCTGATCCGGAATAAACCCGTTTGATATATTTGAAAACTATCCAATCCAGAAACATGAGTAACAGTCGATTTGTATTACACCGGTTTAAACTGGTTTTATCCAGGATAAACCGGTCTGAATTGGATTGAACCGGTTTTACCTGGAGTAAACTGGTTTGATACGGTTAAAACCTGTCCCATCCAGTCTAATGCGTAAAACCCGGCTTGTAATAAACTGGTTTCATTAAGAATAAACCGGTTTCAACCGGTTTGAAAAGGAGTAAACTATTTTGATGCGTTGAAAACCTGTCTAATCCAGTCAGATGCGCAAAATCGGCTGGTAATAAACCAGTATGTACTGATTTGGTCCAGGATAAACCGGTTTCAATCGGTTTGAACCTGAATAAACCGGTCTGATCCGAAGTAAACTGCTTTGATACGGTTATACCATGTCTAATCCAGTATAATGAGTAAACATCGCTCTGTAATAAAGCATTTTGAACTGTATTGCTCCAGGATAAACCGTTTTAAACCGTTTGAACCAGACTGAATCGATCAGATCCGTGAAACTGGTTGAATACGGTAAAAACTTATTCAATAGCATCTTCTATGGGAAAAAAAAATTCTTGTAATAGAAAGAGTTCAACTGGCTTCCGGACTGAGTTGGATTGAACCGGTCTGATCTGAGTAAACTGGTTTGACACGGTTAAAACCTGTCCAATCCAGTCTTCTGCGCAAAAAGGGTTTGTAATATACCAGTTTCATATGATTATATCTAGGATAAACCAGTTTGACTCAGTTTGAACCGTAGTGAACCGGTTTGATCCGGAGTAAATTGGTTTGATAAGGTAAAACCTGTCCAATTCAGTCGTTCACGACAAAATTAATTTATAATAGACCGGTGTCAACTGGTTTGATCCAGGATAAACCCGTTTGAACCGGATTGAACCGGTCTGATTCGAAGTAAACTGGTTTGATACTGTTAAATCCTGTCTAATCCAGCCTTATACAAAAAAAAATCATATTATACTAAACAGGTCTGAACTGGTTTGATCCAGAATACATCGGTTTGAACTCGGATGAAAAGTTATGATCCGGTATAAACTGGCATGATACGGCTAAATGTTGTTGAATCGAGTATAATGCCTAAAATACGCTTGCAATAAATGGGCTTGAACTGGATTGATTCAGGATTAAGCAGTTTGAATAGGTTTGAAACAGACTGAATCGGTCTTATCCGAAGTAAAGTGATCTGATACTGTCAAAAACTGTGCAATCCAGTCTGATGCGTAAAAATCGGCTTGTAATAAACCGGTTTCGACTGGTTTTATCAAGCATACACCGGATTTAATCAGTTTCAATGGTTTTAACCGGTCTTACACGAAGTAAACTGCTTTGATACTGCTAAAAACTGTCATATCGAGTCTGACGCGTAAATATCGGCTTTTCTGATACAATTAAACCTGTTTAATACAATCTGATGTGTACAAATCGGCTTGTAATAAACAGATTTGAACTAGTATGATCCAGTATAAACCGGTTTGTACTGGTTTCATCCAGGTTAAATAGGTTGAATCTGTTGGAGTATGAGTATGATTGAACCGGTCAGATCCGGAAAAAAACTGGTTTGATACGAAAAGTCAGCTTGTAATAAACCAGTTTTGAACTGGTTGATCTAGGATATACCTGGTGTGAACCCTTTTTAAACCAGGCTGAACCTGTCTAAACCAGAGTAAAGTGGTTTGATACTGTTAAAATCTGTCCCATCCAGTCTGTTGCTTAAAAAGCGGCTTGTAACAAACGGACAGGAACTGGTTTTATCCAGGATGAACCAGTCTGAACCGGTTTTGAACACGATTAAACCTGTCTGATCCTCATTAAACTGGTTTGATATATTTAAAACCTCTCCAGTCCAGTCTGCTGTGTAAAAATCAGATTCTAGTAACCCGATTTGAACTGGTATGATCCAGTATAAACCGGTTTGAATCTGTTTGAACCCAACTGAACCGGTCATATCTGGAAGAAACTTGTCTGATACGGTTAAAACCTGTCCAATCCAGTCTGACGCGTAAAAATACGTTCGTAATAAACCGGTTTAAACTTGTTTGATCCAGGATAAACATGTTTGAACAGGATTTAACCGGTCTGATCGGAGTAAACTGGTTTCATATGGTTTAAAACTGTTTAATCCAGTCTGATGCGTAGGCATCGGCTTTTGATAGACCGGTTTCAACTATTTTGATCCTGGATAAACCACACTTGAATCGGTTTGAACCGGAGTGAGCCGGTATGACCCGGAGTAAACTGGTCTGATATCTTTAGAACCTGTCCAATCCAGTATGATGCTTGTAATAAACCGGTATGAACTTATTTGTTTAAGGATAAACCTATTTGATTCGGTTTGAGCCGGACTGAACCGGAACGATCCGTAATAAACTGCTTTGATACGGTTAAACCCTGTCCAGTCTAGTTTGATGCGTAAAAACGGCTTATAATAAACCGGTTCGACCCTTTGATCAAGGTTAAACTGTTTTGAACAATTTGAACCGGATCGAACCAGTCAGATCCAGAGTAAACTGGTTTGATATGGTTAAATTTGTCCAATCAAATCTACAACGAAAAAACAGCTGGTAATAGATCAGTTTCAAATGGTTTGTTCCAACATAAACTGGTTTCAACCGGTCTGAACCGGAATGAACCTGTCTGATTTGAGTAAACTTGTTTTATATGGTTAAAACTGTCCTATCCAGTCTGATGCATAAAAACCGGCTTGTAATAAAGCTTGTTCGATCCAGGATAAACCGGTTTGGACCGGTTTGAACAGGACTGAAGCAGTCTGATCCGCAGTAAACTGGTTTGATACCGTTAACGCCTGTCCAATACAATCTAATGCTTAAATCGGCTTGTAATAAACCGGTTTGTACTGGTTTAATCCAGGATAAACCGACATGAACAGGTCTGAACCTGTCTGATCCCGAATAAACTGCTTTGATACTTTTAAAACCTGTCTAATCCAGTCTTATAAGAAGAATCTGCTTGTAATATAATGGTTCAAACTGGTATGATCCAGAAGAAACAGGTGTGAAATTGATTGAACCGGTCTGATCCGGAGTAAACTGGTTTGACCCTGTCAAAACCTGTCTAATACAGACTGATGAGTAAAATTAGACTGATAATAAAACGGTTTCAACTGGTCTGATCCGGGATAAACCAGTTTAAACCGCATTGAACTGGTCGAATTCGGAGTAAACAGTTTTGATACGGATAAAAATGTTCCATCCAGTCTGATGCGTAACAGTCGGCTTGTAATAAACCGGTTTGAACTGGTTTGATCCAGGATAAACCAGTTTGAACGGATTGAAGCGGTCTGATCCGAGGTAAACTGGTTGATACTTTTAAACCTGTATAATCCAGTCTAATACGATAAAATCAGATTCTAATAAACAGATTTGAACTGTTCGGTTTTAACTTGATTGATCCAGGATAAACCGGTTTTCAATCGGTTTGAACCGGATTGAAACCCTCTGATCCGGAGTAAACTTTTTTGACAAGGTTAAAAAATGTCCAATCCAGGATGGCTTCGTAAAAATCGGTGTGCAATAAACCGGATCGAACTGTATTGTTCCACGATCTACGAGTTTGAAACGATTTGAAGGGATTATAAATTGTCAGATCTGGAGGAAACTGGCTTGATAAAGTTAAAACCTGTCCAGCCCAGGCTCATACGAATAGATCAGCTTGTAATAGACCGATTTTAATTGGTTTCATCCAGAATCGACAGGTTTGAACTTAACCGGATTAAACAGGTCTGATTCGGAGTAAACTGGTCTGATACGGTTAAAAATTCTTCAATTCAGTTTAATTCGTACAAACCGGCTTGTAATTAACCGGTTTGAACTGGTTTGATTCAGAATAAATAGATTTTAACCGAATGAACCGGTTTGATCAGGAGTAAACAGTTTTGTTGCGATAAAAATCTGAACAATCCAGTCTGATGCATAAAAATCGGCTTGTAATAAACCGGCTTCAATGGGTCTAATACAGGGTAAACAGGTTTAAACCGGTTTGAAACGTATTTAACCGGTCTGGTCCGAAGCAAACTGGTTTATACGGCTAAAAACGGTTTAATAGAGTATAATGCGTAAAAATCAGCTTGTAAGAAATCGGTTTGAACTGCTTTGATCCATGGTAGACCGGTTTGAACAGGACTGAACCTGACTGATCCGGTGTAAACTGGTTTGACACGGTAAAAAGATATGTAATCCAGTCTTATGCGAAAAGATAAGATTTAATATACAGGTTTAACTAGTTTGGTCCAGAATAAAGCGATTAGAACCGGAATTAACCAATCCGATCCAGTGTAAACTGGTTTCATACGGTTCAAACCTGTCCAATCCAGTCTTATACGAAAAAGATCTGCTTTTAATAAACCAATATGAACCGGTTTGATCCAGAATAAATCGGTTTGAACTGCATTATACCAGTCCGACCCTTAGGAAACTGGTTTAAATAGGTCAAAACCTGACCAAAGGAGTCGTAACCGATATAACTGGCTTGTAATAAACCGGTTTGAATTGGTTTGATTCAGGATAAACCGGTTTGAACCGGTATGAACCGGCTTGAAATAGTTTAAAACGGACTGAACCGGTTTTAACCGGTTGGAACTGGTTCAAAACTGTCAATTGATTCGTAAGCGATAGAGCGGATTGTAATAGGCCGGTTTGAATTGATTTGATCCAGGATTAACCGGAACAAAACTTTGTGAATATGGATGGAACCGGTTTGAAAAAGAATGAACCGGCTTGATAGGTTTAAACTTGTCCAATTGAGTCGTAAGCTTGAAATAATGGTTTGGGCAGGTTTAGTCCAGCATAAAACCAGTCGGCAACAGTTTTAATCGGATTGAACCGGTTTGATCCGGTTAAGACCTGTCCAATCTAGTGTAAAGCGATAAAATTTGCTTCTAATAAACTGGCTTCAACTGATTTCATCCAGGATAAATAGATTTGTATCGATTTGAACCGGAATGAACTGGGTTGAACAGGATTGAACCGGTTAAATCAGTTTAAATCCAGTCCGGTCGAGTCTTAAGCGTTACAATCGGCTTGTAGTCAAGCTTTTCAAACTGGTTTCATCCAGGATAAAGCGGTTTGAACCGGATTAAACGGTTTTTAATCGTATTGAACCGGTTTCATCCAGTTAAAACTATCCAATCGAGTCTTAGAGGATGAAATGGGCTTAAAATAAACCTGTTTGAAATGGTAAGGTCCAGCATCAACCTGTTTGAACCGGTTTAAACCGGATCCAACAGGTATCAACCGGTTAAAACATGTCCAAAGGAGTCTTATGCGACACATTTGGCTTGTAATAAAGCGGTTTGAACTCGCTTGATCCAGAATAAATCTATTAGAACATGGTTGGCACGTTTTATGAAGGACTGAAACGGTCGAAAGCGGTTAAAGTCTGTACAGTCGAGTCTTAAGTGATAACATCAGCTTGTAATAAACCGGTTTGAACAGGTTTGATGCAAGACGTTTAAAATCAGTGTGATACGGACTGAACCGATTGAACCAGTTTGAACCGGTAAAAACCGACTAAACTCTGAATTATCGAGTCTTAAGGGACAAATCAGCTTGTAATAAACCGGTTTGAATGGCTTGAACCGGCACAAACCTGTCCAATCGAGTCTTAACCGACAGAAGCGGCTATACCAAACGTGGGAAGTAAAATACAGGGTTGAAATGGCGTGATCCAGGATAAACCGGTTTGAACCAGCATGAACCAGTTAAAACCTCTCTAATCAAGCCCTAAGGTATAAAAGAGGCGTGCACGCAACTGGTTTGAACTGGTTTGATACAGGAAAAGTAGCTAGAACCGGTGCGAATTCGATTGGACCGGTTTGAATCCTGTTTCAACCTGTCCAATAGAGTCTTAAGCTATGAAATCAGCTTGTAATAAACTGGACTGAGCTGCTTTGATCCAGGATAGACCGGTTACAACCTTTTGAACAGGAATAACCGTATTGAACCAGTTTGAACCAGTCAAAACCGGGAAAATCCTGTCTAATCGAGTTTTAACAAGCTGAAGCTGTCAAAATCCTGTTTAGTAATAAACCAGCTTAAAGTGGTTCGAAACTGATTGGACGGTTTGAGCGGGATTGAACCGGTTTGAACTGGTTAAAACCAGTTAAACCCTGTGCCATTGAGCTTTAAGCGATAAAATCGGCATGTAAACAACGGTTTGAGCTGGTTTAGTCCAGCATCAACCGGTTTCGTAGCGGTTACAAACGGATAGGAGAGGTAAGAACGGAATAAACTGGTCTGAACAGGTTACAACCTGTGTAATGGAGTCATGAGTGATGAAATCGGCGTGTAATAAACTGGTTTGAAGTGGTTTCATCCAGGATAAACCTTTACGAACCAGCTAAATCCGGTTTAAACCTGTCTAATCGAGTGTAGAGCGATAAAATTGGCTAGTACGAAACAGGTTTGAACTGGTTAGATCCAAGATAAACCGGTTTCAACCGGTTCGAACAGGATTGGACCGATTTCACCCAGATTGCACCGGTTAAATCTAAGAAAACATGCTTTGATCTAAGATAAAACCGGTTTGAACCGGTTGGAATCGGATGGTACTGGATTGAATCGGATCAAAATGGTTTGGACCGGTTACAACTGGTTAAAATCTGTCTAATCGATTTTTAAGCGAGAAAATCGGCTTGTAATAAGGCGGTTTGAACCGGTTTAATTCAGGATAAAGCGGTTTCAACCGGTTCGAACCCGATTTCACACGTTTGGACCGGATTGAAGAGGTTTGAATAGTTGAAACAATGTCCAATCGAGTTTTAAGCAATAAAATCTGTTTGGCATATCTGCTTTGAACTTTTTTATCTAGGATAAACCGTTTCCAACTCTTTTGAAACGAAGTGAAACGGATTTAACCGGTTTGAACCAGTTAAAACTGGTTTAAACCTGACTAATCGAGCCGTAAGCGATACAATCAGGTTGACATGAACGGGTTTGAACTGTTGTGATCCAGGATAACCCGAGCCGGGTAGAACCGTTTAAAACATCAGTCCAATCGAGACTTAAGCGTTAAAGTGGCCCAAGGAATCGGTTTCAACTCGTTTGATAAAAGATCATCCGGTTATACCCTGTCCAATCGAGTCTTCAGGCGATCAAATTAGTTTCAAATAAATCGGTTTGAACTGGTTTCATCCAGAATAAGTCGGTTTGAACCGGCTTGGACTGGACTGAATCAGATGGGACCAGTTTTAACCCGTTTAAACCAGTTTCAACCTATCTAATCGAGTCTTAAGCAGTAAAATTGGTTTGTATTAAACAGGTTTTAACTGGTTTGATCCAGGATAAACTGATTTGGACCGGTCCGAACAGGATTAGAATTGTTTGAACCGGATTGAACGGTTTGAACCGATTGAAAGAATCAAAAACCTGTCCAGTCGAGGTTTAAGAGATGAAATCGGTTTGTGATAAAAAAATTTAGAGAGATGAAATAGGTTTGTAATAAACCGGTTTGAACTACTATGATCCAGGAAAAATGGTTTCAATCGGTTCGAACCCGACTGGACCGGTGTGTACCGGATTCAATCAGTTTAAACGGGTTAAAATATGTCCAATTGAGTCTTTAGCAATAAAACCAACTTTTAAAGATCTGGTTTGAACTGGGTTGATCCAGCATCAACAGTCTGAGCCGATTGGAACCGCTTGCAACCTCTTGGTAAAAACCTGTCCAATGGAGTCTTAAGCAACACAATCGGCTTGCAAAAGACCGATTTTAACTGCTTTGAACTAGGATAAACCGGTTTGAGCCGGTTCCAACCGGACTGTACCGGTATTTGAAAAGGATTAAAACGATTTATACCGGTGAAAACGATTAAAATCTGTCTTAAGAGGTAAAAAGGGCTTGTCATAAACTGGTTTTAACTGGTTTGATATAGGATAAACTGGTTTTATGGGGTTCCAACCCGACTGGACGGACCGTTTTGGCTTCAATTAAATCAGTTTCAAACCGTTAAGGTTTGTTCATTCGATTCTTAAGCGACAAAATCGGCTGGTAATAAACCGGTTTAAACTGGTTTGATCCAGTATAAACCGATTTCACGGGGATTTAACCATTTTGAACCTGTTGGAATCGGTTGAAACCTGTCCAATCGAGTCTTAAGCGATAGCATCGCCATGTAAGGAACCGGTTAGAACCGGTTTCATCCAGGATCAACCGGTTTGAACAGGATTGGACCAGTTTGAACCGGATTGAACCGGTCTATACCGGTTAACATCTGTAGAATGGAACCTTAAGCGATAAAATCGAATTGAAACAAATCTGTGCCAACTCTTTCCTTCCAGGGTAAACCGGTTTCAACCTACTTGGACCTGACTGCACCGGATTGAACTGGTTTCAACCAATAAAACTGGTTTAAATGTGTCTAAGTGAGTCTTAAGCAACAATGGTGGCGTGCATTAAACAGGTATGAACATTTTGATCCAGAATAAACAGCTTTGAACCAGCTTGAACCGGACTAGACCGGTTTCAAATCGGTTCAAATCGTTTCCATCCATTTTAATCCAGTTCAAACCTGTTTAATCTGGTTCAGAGCCAGTTCAATCCGGTTTATTCCAAGCCGATTTTATGGCCAAAGGTTCGTTTCAACTCACTCTAAACCTGTTTATCCTAGATCAAAATCAATTCAAACCGGTTTATTACAAGCTGATAATATGGCTTAAATCTCGATTGGACAGGTTTTAACCGTTTGAAACCGTTTCCAGCCGTTTCAAACCAGTTCAAATCTGTTTATTCTGGGCTAAAACTAGTTCAAACTGCTGATTAGAAGGCGATTTATGGTTTAAGACCTTGTTGGACAGGTTTTAACCGGATTTAACCTCTTGAAACGTATTAAATCCGGTTGAATTTGGTCCCATTTGTTTCAAACAATTTCAAACCTGTTTATTGTGATTCAAAACCACTTCGGACAGGTGTATTGGCGATTTTATGGCGTAAGATTCGATTTCTCAAGTTTTACCCCGTATTAACTGGTCAAACCGGTTCAATCCGTTTCAACCCAGCTCAAACCTGTTCATCCTGATTCATAATGGTTTATTACAAGCCTTTTTTTACTTAAGACTCGATTGGACAGGTATGAACCAGTTTTAACCGGTTGAAACCAGTTTTATCCGTTTGAAAGCAGTTGAAACCTGTTTAGGCTGGTTCAAATCAATTTCAACCGGTCTATTCCAAACCGATTTCATGGCTTAAGACTCGATTGGACAGGTATAAACCGCTTCAAACCGGTCCAATCCGGTTGAAACCGGTTTCATCCGTCTTAAGCCAGATCAAACCTGTTTATGCTGCTTCAAAACCATTTCCAATCGGTTTATTACAAGCCGATTTAATAACTTAAGACTCGATTGGACAGATTTTAACTGCTGTCAACCGGTTCAAAACGGTTCGATACGGTTCCAACCGATTGTATCCGTTTCAAGTTTTAAGTTCAAATCTCTCGATTGGACAGGTTTCAACTGGTTTTAAGCGGCTCAACTCGGTTCAGTCCGGTTCAAACCGGTTCCATCCGTGTCAGACCAGTTCAAACCAGTTTATTCAGGTTTAAAACCAGTTCAAACCGGTTTATTCTAAGCAGATTTTATGGTTTAAGTCTCGAATGGGCATGCTTACCAACTTTTAAACGGTTCAAACCGGTTCAATCCTATTCATCTAGGTTCCATCGGTTTTAAACCAGCTCAAGCCAGTTTATCGTGGTTCCAAACCAGTTCACACCGGTTTATTCTAAGCTGATTTTATGGTTTGCGTCTCGATTCGACATATTTGTACCGTTTTTAAGTGGATCAGAGCTCTTCAATCCGATTCAGACTGGTTCCATCTGATTTAAACCAGTTGAAAGGAGTTTATCTGGTTCAAAATCACTTCATGCCGGGTTATTCCAAGCCGATGTTATGGTTTAAGGCTAGATTCGACAAGTTTCATCCGGTTTTAAGCAGCTGAAACCGGTTCCATCAGTTTCAAACCAGTTCATACCAGCTTATCCTAGTTCAAAACCAATTCAAACCGAAATATTCCAAGCTGATTTTATGATTTAAGTCTCGATTTGACATGTTTATACGGTTTGGAATGGTTCAAACGCTTCATTCCGGTTCAAATCGGTTCTGTCCGTTTGAAAACAGTCGAAAAAGTTTATCCTAGTTGCAAACCATTTCAATCCGGTATATGCCAAGCCGACGTTATGGTTGCAATCTCAATTCGACCTATTTATACCGTTTTCAAGCAGATCAAACCCGTTCAATCCGGTTCCAACCGTTTCCATCCGTTTCAAAAGAGTTCAAGCCAGCTTATCCTGGTTCCAAGTCAGTTCAAACCGGATTATTCCAAGCCGATTTTCTGTTTTAAGTCCGGATTAGACAAGTTGAATCCGGTTCAAACTGGTTCAATCCGATTCAAACTAGTTCAAAACAATTTATCCAAGTTCAACATCAGTAGACACTATTTTATTCTAAGCCGATTGTATGGTGTAAATCTCTATTCGACATACTTTTACCGGTTTTAAGCGGTTCAAACCCATTTCAAACCATATCCATCCGTTTCAGACCAGTTCAAGATAGTTTATGCTAGATCTAAAGGGTTCACCGCTTTATTCCAAGCAGATTTTGTGGTTTAAGTCTGGATTGGACAGGTTTCAACCGGTTTGAAGCGATCGAAACCGGTTCAATCCGGATCATGCCGGTTACATCCGATTCAAACCAGTTAAAATCAGATTTTTCCAAGCCGATTTTATTGTTTAATTCTCGATACGACTTGTTTATATCGGTTTAAGCGGATCAAACCGGTTGAATCCGTTTGAAACAGGTTCCATCCGTTTCATACCAGTTGAAACCAGTTTATCCTGGTTCAAAACCAGTTCAAACCGGTTTCTTCAGAGCCGATTTTATGGTTTAAGTATCGATTGGACAGGTTCAAGCGGTTTGAGGCAGTTCAAACCGGTTCAATCCTGTTCAAACCGGGCAGATCCGATTCAAACCAGTTCAAATCAGTTTATCCTCGTTCCAAACCAGTTCAAACCAGTTTCTTCCAATCCGATTTTATTATTTAAATCCCGGTTTGAAATGATTTCGAACGAGGATAAACTGATCTGAACTGATTTTAATCGAATCTAACTAGCTCGAACTGGATTGAACCGGTTTTGACCGGTTTTAAGTGGTTCAAATCGGTCCAATCCGGTTCTAACCGGCTCTATCCGTTTCGAGCAAGTTCAATCCAATCTATCTTGGTTCAAAACCATTTCAAACCGGTTTCTTAGAACCCGATTTTCTATCTTAAGACTCGATGGGACGCGTCTTTACCGGTTTTAAACGGTTTCAGACCGGTTCAATCCAGTTCAATCCGGCTCCATCCGTTTCAAACCAATGCAAACCAGCTGATCCTGGTTCAAAGCCATTTCAAACCGATGTATTCCATGCCGATTTTATGTCTGAAAACTCGATTGTACGGGTTTTGACCGGTTCCAACCGCATTAAACCGGTTCCATCCGTTTCAAGCCAGTTCAAGCCAGTTTATTCTGTTTCAAAACCGGTTCGAACTGGATGATTAGATGCCGATTATATGGATTAAGACTCGATTTTACGAGTTCTGACAGGTTATAAGGTGTCCAAACCGGTTCAGTCTGGTTCAAACTCGTTCTATCCGTTTCGTACCAGTACAAGCCATATTATCCTGGTTCAAAACCAGTTTTAACCGGTTTCTTAGAAGCAGATTTCCTAGGTTAAGGCACGATTGGGCTGGCTTTGAAGCATTTATAAGCGGTTCAAACCGGTTCAATTCGGATGAAGCCTGTTCCATCCGTTTCAAAAACCAGTCAAACCAGTTGATTCTACTTGAATACCAGTTTCCACCTGTTTCTACCAAGCCGATTTTATGACTTAAGACTCGATTGGACCTATTTTGACCAGTTTTTACTGATTCAATCTAGTACAAACCGGTTCCACTCGATTCGAACCAGTTCAAACCTGTTTATCCTGGTTCTAAACTAGTTCAAACTGGTATATGACAAACCGATTCTTTTGGCTCAAAACTAGATTGGACTAGTTTCAGCCTGTTTTAGGTCGTTCGCACTACTTAAATTCTGTTAAACCGGTTCCATACGTTTCAAACCAGTTCAACCAGTTTATCCTGATTCAAAACCAGTTCAACACGGTTGTTCCAAGCCGATTTTTTTACTTAAGACTCTACTGGACGTATTTTCACCCTTTTAACCGGTTCAAACCGGCTCAGTCCTGTTCAAACCGGTTAAATCCGTTTCAAACCTGTTCAAGCCAGTTTATCCTTGTTCAAAACCAGTTCAACCGGGATTCTAAGAAGCCTGTTTTATTCCTTAAGGCTCGATTGGAAGGGTTTTGACCGGTTTTTAGCGGATGATACCGGTTAAATCAGGTTCAAATCGGTTCCATCCGTTTCAAACCGGTTCAAAACTGTTTATCCTGGTTCAAAACCAGTTCAATCTGGTTTATTATAAGCTGATTTTATGGCTGAACACTAGATTATACATTTTTCAACCGGTTTCGACCTTTCCAAACCCGTTTCAACCGTTTCAAACCAATTCAAAACCAGGTTATCCTGGTTGGAAACCAATTCGAGCCGATTAATTCCAAGCCGATTTTATTGCTTAAGGCCCGATTTGACAGGTTCCCTACGGTTTTAAGCAGTTGAAACCGGTTCAATCCGATTCAAACCGGTTCCATCTGTTCCAAACCAGTTCAAACTAGTTTATCATGGTTGAAACCATTTCAAACCGGTATATTACAAGCCGATTGTTTTGGCTGAAAACTAGATTGGACGGGTATCAACCTGTTTTAGGTGGTTCAAACCGGTTAAATCCTATTCAAACCGGTTCCATCCTTTTCAAACCAATTCGAACCATATTATCCTAATTCAAACCAGTTCACCAGTGTCTACCAGTCCGATTTTATGACTTAAGACTCAATTGTACGTGTTTTGGCCATTTTTATCCTGCTCAATCTTGGTCAAGCCTATTCCATTGTACTAGCTTTACTCGGTTCTGCCTGTTTTAGGAGGTTCAAACCGCTTAAATCGGTTCAAACCGGTTCCATCCGTTTCAAACCAGTTCAAGCCAGCTTATCCTGGTTCAAAGCCAGTTCGAACCGCTTCCTACCAAGTCGATCTTATGACTAAACATTCGACTGGACCGGTTTTGAAAGATTCAATCCGGTTCACTCCGGTTGAAACTGGTTCCATCCTTTTCCAACCATTTCAGGCCACTTTATCCTGGTTCAAAACCAGTTCAAACAGGGTTATTACACGAAATTTTATATCTGAAGCCTCGACTGCACAGGTTTCAACCGCTTTTAGGCGTTTCAGACCGGTTAAATTCATTTCAAA
This sequence comes from Megalonaias nervosa, assembly GCA_016617855.1. NCBI lineage: Eukaryota > Metazoa > Mollusca > Bivalvia > Unionida > Unionidae > Megalonaias > Megalonaias nervosa. The sequence goes on along the minus strand of JAECUM010004093.1, from coordinate 8,324 downwards.
CCGGTTCCGTCCGTTTCACACCAGTTGAAATCAGTTAATTCTATTTCAAGACCAGCTCAAACCGGTTTTTACCAAGCAGATTTTGTCACTTAAGGCTCGATTGAACGTGTTTCACGCGGTCTGAACCAGTTCAAACCGGTACAATCCCGTTCAAACCGGTTTCATCCGTTTAGAAACAGTTCAAACCAATTTATCCTGTTTCAAAACCAGTTCAAACCGGTTTCTATCAAGCCGGTTTTATAACTGAACACTCGACTGGACGGGTTTGAATGGTTTTAACTGGTTCAACCCAGTTCAGTCTGATTCAAACCGGTTCTATCCGTTTCCTATGAGTTCAAGCCAGTTTATCCTGATTCAAAACCAGTTCAAACCGGTTTCTTACATGGATTTAGGCTCAATTCGACCGGTTTTGGCCGATTTTAAGAGGTTCAAACCGGTTCCATCCGGATCAGAGCGGTTCCATCCGTTTCAAGCCATCTCAAACCGATTTATCGAGGTTCTAAACCAGTGCAAAACGGTTTATTCCGTGCCGATTTTATGGCTTAAGTCTCGATTGGACGGATTTTTAGCGGTTTTGACCTGTTCAATCCGGTTGAAACCGGTTCGTCCCTTTCAAACCAGTTCAACCCACTTTATCCTGGTTGAAAACCAGTTCAAACCGGTTTCTTAGACACCGATTTTATAGTTTACGACTCTTTTTCATTGGTATTGGCTGGTTTTATATGGTTCAACTGGTTCGTTCTGGCTCAAACCAGTTCCATCCGTTTCGAACCAGTTGAACCTGTTTTTCCTGGTACAAAACCGGTTCAAACCGATTTTGTCAACCGATTTTATGACTTCAGTATTAATTGGACTGGTTTAGACCGGTTCAAATCGGTTCAAACGGGTTCTATCCGTTTCACACCATTTCAAACCAGTTTATCCTGATTCAACCCGGTTTCTGCGAAGCCGATTTTGTGGCTTAAGACGCCATTGGACAGATTTTGACTGGTTTTAAGCCGTTCAGACCGGTTCAGTCTGGTTCGAACCGGTTTCAACTGTTTCAAACCAGTTCAAAGCAATTTCTCCATGTTCAAAACCAATTCAATCCGGTTTCTTGGAAGCCGATTTTATGGCTTAAGACTCGGTTGGATGAATTTTGACTGGTTTCAAGCGGTTCAAACTGGTTCAATCCGGTTCAAACCGTTTGCATTCATTTCAAACGAGTTCAAAATGGTTTATCATCGTTCAAAACCAATTCAGACGTGTTTTTTTCTAAGCCAAGTTGATCGCTTAAGATAGTTGGACCGGGTTCAACTGGTTTCAGCGGTTCAAAAGGGTTAAATCCGATTCACGCATGTTCCGTCCGTTTCAAACCAGTTTATCCTGGTTCAAAACCAGTTCAATCCGGTGTATTCCAATCTGATGTTATGACTTAAGTCTCGATTGGAAGGGCTTTGGCCGGTTTTAACCGGTTTGACCTGTTTTAACCGGTTCAAACGGTTCACTCTGGATCAAACCGCTTCCATTCCTTTTAAACCAGTTCAAGCCAATTTATTCTGTTTGAAACCAGTTTGAACCGGTTTATTACAAACCGATTTTGTGAGTGAAGACTACATTGGGCAGGTTCCAACCGAATTTAGGCGGTTCACACCGGTTCAATAAGGTTTAAACCGGTTCCTTCCGTTTCGAACCAGTTCAAGCCAGTTTATCCTGGTTCAAAGCCAGTTCAAAACGATTTCTTAGTAGCCGTTTTAATGGCTTAGGACTCGATTCGACGGGTTTTGTCCGGCTTCACACTGGTTCCATCCGTGTCAAACCAGTTCAAACCAGTTTATCCTAGTTCAAAATCAAAATTATAAGCCCATTTTATGGCTTAAGGCTTGGTTGCATTGGTTTTGACCGGTTTTAATCGGTTCAAACTGGTTCAATCCGGTTTGAACCGTTTCCATCCATTTCAAACCACTTCAAACCTGTTTATCATGGTTCAAAACCAGATCAAACCGGTTTATTACGAGCCGATTTTATGGTTTAAGACTCGAATGGACGTTTGAACCGTTCAAACCGGTTCCGTCTGTCTCAAGCCAGTTGAAACCTGTTTCTCCTGGTTCAAAATAAGTTCGAAACGTTTTATTCCAAGATGATTTTATGGCTTATGACTTCATTTGACGGTTTTTGACCTTACTAACCGATTCAAACCGGTTCCATCCGTTTCAAACCAGGTCAAACAAGTTTATCCTGGTTCAAAACCCATTCAAACCGGCTGATATAAATCCGATTTTGATGACTTAAGGCTCGTTTGGACTGGTTTTGACCGGTTGTAACCGGTTCAAACCGGTTCAATCCGTTTCATACCGGTTCCACCGGTTTCGAACCAACCAGATTCTCCCAGTTCAAAACCACTCCAAAAGCGGTTTATTGCAAGCCGATTTTATAGCTGAAGACTTTATTAGACAGGTTTCAAGCGGTCTTAACCGGTTCAGGCCGGTTCAAGCCGCTTCCATTAGTTTCAAACCAGTTAGAACCAGTATCTCCTGGCTCAAAACCAGTTCAAATCCGGTTATTACAGGCCGATTTTATAGCTTAAGACTCGATTGGACGGGTATGACCGGTTTTAAGCGGCACAACCCGGTTCAAGCCGGTACAATCCGTTTCAAACCAGTTCGAGCCAGTTTATCCTAGTTCAAAACCAGTTCAAAATGAATTTTTGGAAGCCGATTGCATGGCTTAAGATTCGATTGGACTGGTTTTGACCATTTTTAAACCGGTTCCATCCATTTCATCCCGGTTCAAACCAGTTTTTCCTGTTTCAAAACCAATTAAAACCGGTTTATTACAATCCGATTTTATGGCTGAAGACATGACTGGACAGGGTTCAACGGGTTTTGAGCGGTTCCATCCGGTTCAGTCCCGTTAAAAGCGGTTCCATCCGTTTCAAAACAAGATCAAGCATATTTATCCTGGCTCAAAACCAGTTCCAACCGGTTTATTGCAAGCTGATTTTATTACTTAAGGATTGATTGGACAGGTGTTGACCGATTTTAAGCGGTTCAAAGCGGTTCAGTCTGCATCAGACTGGTTCCATCCGTTTCAATCCAGTTCGAACCAGTTTATCCTTGTTCAAGATAAGTTCAAACCGCTTTATTACAAGCCGATGTTGTGACTTAAGACTCGCTTGACTGGTTTCAACCGCTTTTGAGCAGCTCAAACCTGTTCAATCCGGTTCAAACTCTTTAGATCCGTTTCAAACCAGTTCCACCCTGTTCATCATAGTTCAAAGCAAGATCAAACCGTTTGATGGCTTAGCACTTTACTGGACTGATTTCAACCGGTTTTCATCAGTTCAAACCGGTTCAATCCTGTTCAAATGCGGTTCCATCCGTTCAAACCAGATCAAACCAGTTGATCCTGGTTCAAAACAAGTTGAAACCGGTTTATTAGAAGCCAGTTGGATGTTTGAAAACTCGATTTGACAGATTTCTCCCGATTTTTAGCGGTTCAGAACTTTTCAGTCCGGTTTACACCGATTCAATCCGTTTCAAGCCAGTTCAATCTAGTTTGTCCTGGTTCAACACCAGTTCAAATCGGTTTAAGCTGATTTTGTGGCTTAAGACTGGGTTAGACAGGTTTTATGCAGTTCAAACCTGTTCAATCCGGATCAAACCGGTTCCATCCGTTTCAAACCAGATCAAACTAGTTTATCCTAGCTCAAAGTCAGTTCAAACCGGTTCATTACAAGCCGATGTCATGGCTGAAAAATAAATTGGATAGGTTTCAACCGGTTTCAAGCAGTTCAAACAGGTTCAATCGGGTTCAAACCGGTTCCATCCTTTCAAACCAGATCAACCCAGTTTCTTCTGGTTCAAAGGCAGTTCCAACCTGTTTATTGCAATCCATTTTAGGTTCGAGTCGGTTCAATCTATTTCAAACCATATCAAGCCAGTTTTCCTGGTTCAAAGCTAGTTCAAACCGGTTTATAGTGCGCCGATTTTATGGCTTGAGTGTCGATTTGACAGGTTTCAACCCATTTTAAGCGCTTTAAACCAGTTCAATCCGGCTCAAACCGGTTCCATCCGCTTCAAACTAGTTCAACCCAGTTTTTCCTGGTTCAAAATCAGTTCAAACCGGTTTATTACAAGCTGATTTATGGCTAAAGACCATACTGGACAGGTTTCAGCCGGTTTTCAGCAGTTAAAACTGGTTCAATCCGGATCGGACCGGTTCCGTCCGATTCAAACCAGATCAAACCAGTTTAGGCTGGTTCGATACCATTTCCAACCGGTTTTGTACAAGCCAATTTTATTATTTAAGGCTCGATTGGACAGATTTTGACCGGTTTTAAGCTGGTTCAATCCGGTTCAAACCGGTTCCAGCCGTTTCATCCCAGTTCAACCAGTTTATCATAATTCAAAACCAATTCATACTGGTTTATTAGAAACCGATTTTATGGCTTAAGGCTCGATTGGACAGGTTTCAAGCGGTTTTAGCAGTTTAAACGGAATCTATCCGGTTCAAACCGGTTTCATCCGTTTCAAACCAGTTCGAACCGGTTTTTCCTGGCTTAAAACCAGTTACAAGCCGACGTTATGGCTGAAAAATCGAATAGACTGGTTTCAACCGGTTTCAAGCGTTTCAAACCGGTTCAATCCGGATCAAACTGGTTCCATTCGTTTCAAACCAGACCAAACCAGTTTATCCTGGTTCAAAGCCTGTTCATACATTTTTTTACAAGCCAATCTTATGGCTGAAAAATCGATTGGACAGGTTTCAACCGGTTTTAAGCGGCTCAAACCAGTTCAATCCTTTTCAAGCCGGTTCCATCCATTTCGAACATGATCAAGCCATTTTATCCTGGTTAAAATCCTGTTCAAAGCGGTTTATTAGAAGCCGATTTTATGGCTTAAGACTCGATTTGTACAGGTTTCATCCCGTTTTAATTGGTTCAAACAGATTCAATCTCTTTCGAACCGGCTCCATCCGTTTCAAACCAGTTCAAACCAGTTTATCCTGGTTCAAAACCAGTTCCAAACTGTTTTTTACAATCCAATTTTACGACTTAAGACTCGATCGGACAGATTTTGACCGGTTTCTAGTGGTTCAAGCGGGTTCAATCCGGATCAAACCGGTTCCATCAACCAGATTATTGCAGCTTTTCCTGGTTCAAAACCAATTCAAACCGGTTTATTAGACGTCGATTTTATAGTTTGAAATGGATGAAACTGGTTTAATCCAAGCCGATTTTATGGCTTAAGACTCGACTGGATTCAACTGATTTGATCCAGGATAAATCGGTTGCAAACCGATTTGAACCGATCTGATCCGGAGTGAACTGGTTTGATACGGTTAGAACCTCACCAATCCAGTCTGATGCGTAAAAATCTGCTTGTGAGAAAAATGGTTTCAAATGGTTTGATCTAGGATAAATCAGACTGAACCAGTTTGAACCGGATTGAACCGATCTGTTCCGGAGTAAACTTGTTTGATCCGGTTAAAAACTGTCCAATCCAGTATGATGGGTAAATATCAGCTTGTAATAGACAAATTTCATCCGGTTTGATCCATAATAAACCGGTTTGAATTGGATTGAACCGGTCTGATCCGGATTATACGGGTTTGTTCTGGTTAAGACCTGTCCAATCCAGTCTGATGCGCACGCAGTAACAACTGCTACCACGGATCTATAGAAATGAAATCTGATTAAAGAAATTTTTCATTCTGCGGTATATAACAATATTTTTCCATACTGCACGGCTTCTGATTGCACGGCACGTGTCTAAAAATACTGTCGTTTATTATGAACCACTTTGATTGTAGACAATGTACGCTCATGTACCAGATGCCTTAGCGTTTGGTTTATTAGATTTGTGTGGATGAACTAAAGAAGCTATTTCGTTCATTTTAAAGTAGAGATGATAAATTTTTTCGATGTGGACGAGTTTACTTTCACAAATGAAATTTTCAAACAAGCAAACGATGAACGTGATATTAGCAATGTCCACAACAAACGTGAGAGAAACTGATCTTTTCGCAAATAGAATGGTTCAGACTATGACCCATTCTCCCTGTGGTCTGTTAAAATAGCCTAGAAAAGCATATTGAGACCAACGGCTATCGCAAATCTATCAGAGATGTGCCATTTTATAAGTCAAAGTACTTAATTCGGGAAAGAAATGTAACGGAAGGTTTTGGTAGAAAGTAAGTGCCTCAGAGCCAATAAAAAGACGACGAAGAATTATTATTTCAGCTAGCTAAATGGACTGTCACAAAGCAGAGGATTTGCAATTTTCCACGTTAACAGTTTTGATACAATATTTTGAATTTAGGCTAGCGATAGAAGCCATAGAAGCCTCTACAACGAGCATGCAAGTGACAAGGCATAAACATGACGTCTTTAGCTGGTAATAAGAATAGCAAAATATAGTTATATTTTTGCATCTTAAATTTCCTCAGAATGTATTTTCTTAGTTAGTTCTGAAAATTCGAATAACATGACCTTAATGGTTCCGCAACGTGATCCACACCGCAAAATTGTTCTGCAATTGGACTACATTTCCAACTGCAGTCAAATTTCCTTACTGCATTCAAAATGAGATATACGTGATATTCCGTAGCGTCGTTTTTAATTACAATTGAAATAATTCATAATTTGTCATATGATTTCAAGCGATGAATGATAGAACAGAAACGAAACATTCAGCCGATTTTAGACTGGTACCTCCAGTGGAGGCTCACCTGCTCAAATCATGTGTACATCGTACAGAATTGGCACAGCTAATAAATCCAGTCTATCACAGGCAAAAAATAAGAATTGAGTAGATTCGGCAGAGAAACAAAGTCCATCCATTCCAGACCAAGTGGAAAGGCTGTTTCAACGCGCATTCATTCACAATATGACTCTAAATTTAAATTTTAAGTAGACCAAAAAAAGAATTATTTCCAAAACTATTCAGCGCGCGATCGACTTAAAAGAGCGCTGGTCGGTGATATGTGCACAATAATAGTGTTACTGTGTATCAATGAATTACGGTTGTGTATTTATTTTGGAATACATCAATAATTTCATTACTTTGTTTCTAGTGGTGAGTTTTTCTGTATTCATAAGCCATAGGTAAAAATAAAAGTATATAATAAAAAGGTTACTGCAGTTGTATGGAAAATATGAACTCGTTTCTTTTCGGCGTAATACTGCACTCCCAAGGTCGTGCAGTATTACTCATAACTCTTTCATATTTTACCCGTCCAATAATATACATATATTTTATTATAGAAATACAATTACACATACTTGCATTTCCAAAGCAGTTAATATTGACTACAAGTAACTGTGTATTAACGGAATAAATTAACTGTACACAGCTTTGTCCAGTGTCTCCGCTACAAAATGTAGTTCCTTACCTATTACGAGTAATCACAATCTTGCAAGTTTATAAGTTGCTTCTTTTAGTATTGAACTTCTAATTACATTCGTATTGATTAGATAAATATGACACACTATGATTTAATCATGCAAAATGGTTTAAATGAAGAGAGTGTGAAGGCTGTAGAGCACTACAAACACAGCTTGGTCAACTACTTAAACAATCGAAATATAAACTAAGCGAAATGAAATGAGGAGACAACAAGCTATTCAAGCATATATGTATTTACAATTGATCTAAATTATTATCAATTTAGTGTTATTTAATTAACATGGCTAGCGACCATACAGTTGTTTCTATCCAACTTTTCCAGATTTCCCCTTTCCGTAGGTTCGGTTGACTACATTTTGCCATCAATCACTGGCCCAGAGATGCCGTCGTATGACACAGGGAAAAATCCGCCACGCTCGTTTTTCACGGACTTTTGCTGTTTTAGTGTCTTTCTACTAAGGTCCAGATTGAGAGAGACAGACAGACAGATAGACAGACAGAAAGAAAGAAAGAGATACTACTAAAACATACGCTCACTGGTCGTACGAGAGGCGGGGGAGGGGGGTGGAACAAAGCTAACGCAGAGAGAATATCGATGATATTGTGTACCATGTTTAATTCCTTTAGAAGACGGGGATTATTAATAGTTTTTATCGTTATTTTATTACATCGCTAATGTTTAGTCATTGGAAATTCATCACATATTTAGAGGATATAGAAGAGATAGCCTGTTACATTATTAGCTAATGTTGAAACAATATGTGCCTATACGGATGAATGCACTGTGGGCGAATCACACTTGGATATAGCAAGTTTTTAACAATAGTATATCAAATTGCATTATACCAACACTTTAAAAGCTATCTTATTTTTAAGGTAAGTGGGTGTGGATGGGGTATATATATATATATATATATATATATATATATATATATA